>JAJOOR010031539.1:0-13125 GCA_036250505.1 Solanum acaule | reverse complement strand
CGCCTGTTTTTATTGTTATTTGTCTACTCTTGTTTAGTTTCTACCCTCAGACCCATTACTTGTTGTTCCGGGTTACGGGTTGGCTTACCTACTGGTGGGTTATAGTAGGTGCCATCATGACTTGAGAAATCGGGTCGTGACACATAGTTTAGGAAATAGTAAATACACATTATTAAATTTATACGAATTCAAGATATACGTTTCACAAACTATAGGGAGAAGCCTAAGCATCCAAGTAATTCATATACTAATGACATACGGGCTACGGCTTAAATGTGTAATCTCTTACTTATTTATTAGCTAGTCTCTGGCACGCGTAAAGCGCGTGTACCCTATACGTCAATAAGTAAAAACTCTTATAAAGTTAAATAAATATTATTTTTAAAATGTAATACCAACTTAACCTCAGTGAATCCATCTTACTATTTTCTTCCTTTAAAAACAAGGGTGAAATTATAACATTATAATATTAGATCGATCTTGTGCATAACTTTAAAACAATGAACCAAACCTTCCAAATATAATTTATAAAAAAACACAAAATGTCGAATAAAATGAATTTGATTCATTTAATATAAGGTAATCAAACTTGATCATTGTAGGACAATATAGAAGTCATACTTGATATTTCTAACCTTATGAATTCATCTTCCTCAAAATTCTTTTCGGTATTTCTAAATAAAGTGAAGATGTCTACACTCTATTGTCAATCTCAGATCAGAGATAGACTGATTTGAAAAAAATATATATTAATGATCAAAATCTTACTAACAAATAATAGAAGATGGAAAAAGAGGAGAAAAGAAGGAACTTTACCATAGGAGTACGTATAACTGCTAGTGGAAGAACCCAAGATGACAAATTCGTATTTGGTAATGATATATATTGATTTAGCTGCAACTCTTCATATTCTTTAATTTAAGATTAAAAAGGGAAAACATTGATTCATGTACTTATTTACGAACAATTATTCAATTTTAATTATTTTACCAATTACATATGACTCTTAAATTCTAGAAATCCTAATTGACTCTTGTTCTTCTACATTACCTTTCTAATAAATAACGTACCATTAAAAAAATAATTAAAATATTATTATTTAATATTTAATTAATTAGATGTTTAATTTAGCTTAGGGGTAAAATGGTAATCCAACTTTTCATCTTTGGAGCTTCCCACTTTTAATAATTTAATTAATTAATTAATAATATATATATATGATATGAATGATTGTATGAATAAAATTTACTACAATTTTTTGATTTTCTAGTATTAGTATAATATGATATAATTACTATCTAATATATAATTGAATAAATATTTTATAACATTTTAATTTAGAGTATCTTTTTTTAATGATATTATTATAGTAACTCAACTTAATAGGGTTATTTTGGTATTTCATCTTTTAGTCAAATTAATATTAGTGATAGAATTTTAGTAAGACTTTTTCATTAAAAACAAAGTAAAGCTCTTGAGTTAATGATCGTGGGGAGAAGAATCAAAGGTTTACATCTTTTTATTCATAAATTCTAACAAGGAAAATTTAATAATTGACAAGGTAAATAAAAGTATATAATGTTATCGTGGGTAACGTTTTATTATTTCGTTATTTAATATAGCAGAGATGGTGGTCAAAGTTAATTCTTGAAAAATGAAACATGACAAGTAAAAATAAATGAAGAGGGTAATTGCATATTAGCTTATACGTTAAGGTGAGTATCGTAAGAAACTAAAGTGAAAAAATCTATTAAAATCTTAAATATTAATTTATTTATAAAAAAAATTAATTAATTTATCAAATAAGTTTTATATTTATATAAAAATAATTCACATTTGAACTAAGTATGGTAACATGTGAAATGGTAATTTTTTTGGTTAATGACAAAAGAAAAGATCAGTAAATTTATCATTACTTGATCTTGAAGAAAGTAAAAAGTTACTAAATTTGTGAGTTACCAAAAGTATCTCCAACCATGTACAGGAAAAGGAAACAGAAGTAAAACAAAGTTTCTAAATTTCTTTTATAAGAGCGCATACTAAACATGTCACATATACTTTTCTTGTTTCTAAACTTTGATAAATTGTTCATCTTTTGTTTTTGTTCTTGTTCGCTAATGTAAGAAGAAGTTCCTGAGTTGTTTTTTCCATTGCAAAGAAGCCTGATGATAGATTCACCTTGATAGAAGTTGTTCACCAAGATGGGGCATCTAAGTATCCCACATAGTTCAAGAAACGCAAAAATTAAAGAATCAAGTTCTTAATAAATGTCTCAGTAGCATCAGATGACTGCATTCTTGTCTTCTTGATGATAAAGAAGAAGTGAGTGTGGGTGAAGAAGTGACCAACATTGAATAGAGAAAAACAGATTCATGTCCAAAGCAAGAAACCCTTGATGAAGAAGATTGAAGTGGCAATCAATAAGAATGTACAAACTACTATGCAGAAAATACACAACAATTACAATGCAATTTGGCAAAAAAAATGGAAAGCGACCGAATTGGTTCAACAATTAAAAGATGATGGGATGATATTGAATTACTTATTTAATTCTTTTCATACATTTTATTTTCGTAAATTCAAAAAATATATGATAATGAATTATAATTTAATAATTAATTTTTTTTCAATTGATAATATAATATTTCTTGTAATATTTTATAAGATAAGAAAAAACATATATATAAATTATTGTACGTTACATAACAATACAAATATTTAAATCCCTCTTATTAGATTATAGTTTTGAAAACTTTTTAAATAAAATTAATTGTTACACAAACTAACAAACTACCAAAATTATTCTAAAAGTTTTTTAAAATAAAATTAAAACTTCATTTGATTGAAAATGTCAATTAGAGTATCATATTTTTACTTGTATAATATTTGGTATTACTTTTAACTACAAAAACCAATATTATAGTGATTGTTATCTTAGAAGACATTCAAAGTTAAGACAATGTTTTTTTTTTAAATTTAATTGTTTGATAATCTAATTAGTTTAAGCTTGAAATGTTTAATATAACGTCTCAAATAATTGAAGACAATCTTACAAAGTCAATAGTAAAACATGGTTTATTTAAATTGATGTGAATTAGACAAATTAAGAAATAGAAAGTAATTGTAAATTTAACTGTTAACGATAATAATTATAATTACACCAATAATAAAATTTCAAAAATATTTGTGAAATAATTAGTAAGGAATACCAACAAGAGTTGTGGTGGAGCTGTAAGCACTCCTTTCACTTAACCAAGAGGTCTCGGTTTTGTGTGCCCTTGGATACGAACTCTCCCCAATGTAAAATTTTCCGGGAAAAAATTAGTAAGAGATTACCAACAAATTATTAAGAAAATTTTAATTTATAGTAACAATAAATATATAAAAAAAATTATATTCTACTTAGCGGTACTTTGGTCCTTAACACGGTGCTTCTCACAATTCACCCTTTTAGATTTCACGTCCATTAAAAATCTATGTAAGTTTACCATTGTATCTGTATTTAGTGTTCTTTTGGAGTCAAGTTTTTAATAAATTAACATAAATTAATTTATTTTGATTAATTAAATTGACCAATGAAAATGAATTAATTATGTAGTTTTTCTATGTTGGTCGAATTCATATTTTCAAAACTAATAATTCTCAAGGGTAAAATAGAAAAAATAGTATTATTTATGTATTGATTTTGTGAAATGACAATAAGGAGAACATATAAATAGGGGAAGCAACATTTTACGTAGCCTTCTTCAGATCTGGTTGTCTCCATCTTTTGTTTGCGTCTTCTACTCATTACTTTTGTTTTTTTGGATGTATATCGGGGCGGAGCTATAGCCATTCCACGATGTCCAATTGAGCATTTTTCGTCGAAAAAATTACTTATATATATATATATATATACTAGTTTTGGATACGTGCTTTGCACATGTATATTACACGTTTAAGTTATTAAAAAAAGATAAATTACTAAAATTTAATCGTGTACATATTCAAAATGTTTAAATGGATTTATAGGACACATATTTGAAGTATTTAAACTTTTTATTAGTTTATTAAGAATAGAATATTTTTAAAAATATCTATAAAATTTTAAACGATGTAACACATAATTGTATTGAAAATTGCTCAAAGTGGTAATAATGAGGTGACTTATTTAGTATATAAATCCTTATATGTTGGTGTATTGTCACGACCCGAGCCTACATCCTGGACGTGGCCAGCACTCAAGAATCATTGTTGACCCTCAAGCGAACCCTTATCCTAGCTGACTACAAGCGGAAGATTAACTCAAGCATGCATAAGCATCAAATTGAAAGAAGTGTTTAAAAACAATTTAATAAATTTCAAAATTGAACTGGATATATTGAGTATGAAACATAAGTTTTAAATAAAATATCTGAAATTGAAAGACTCTAAAAAACTGTCTATCTGTGAAGCCTCTACTATTAAGGAAGGATGTCGGGACAAGAGCCATGACACCTCAAAAGTACTAACTGGAAAGTAATTGTGAAATCCTCTGAAATACAAGGAGGCTCACCAAAGCTAACTGAAGTGTAGAATGAGATCAACGAAGCGTCTGTTGAAAATCATGAACGCCTATATATGCATCATAAAAAGATGCAGGTCGAATGACATTAGTATATGGAATGTACGAGTATGTAATATGGCTGAGTAAACAAATAACCGGACTAAATGACTGAAAGCAACTCAACTAAATCAATACATGAACATGAAGTGAAAACCATTTAAGCTTTACAATAAAATATACAATGAAAACAACATGAAAATAATATACTTTACTTGTGGGGAGTTTCTCTAACTGACAACCATTACCATGAGCCTAGCAATGATACAACGTTTCGCCTCACGTTGCCAGAGCCATCTTATATTTTGCCGGGGTATATGATGATATTGTGACTATGGATCCATCTAATTGGCCATCTCTGAGGCAGTGAGGAGTCGCATGAAGAATCAATGCTATTCTATCCTACGCTGGGTACGTAGTTTTGTGGGACTTTCGAATCATAAAAGACTCTAACCCAACTCGATGCTCGATACTACTCCCAAAATAATTAACATAACTTTGTGCTCAATTCACCCATTACCAAGAATGAACTTCTTACATTACTTTAAATACTTTTCAAAACATGAGACGTGTTTACCTTCTTGAAAACATGCACTTATGAATTTATCTTTCAAGTCCAATAATCAACATAAATACATATGTATATGTAAATATATATGAATAAAATAACATTAGAAACTCTTAAGTCTTTATGAAATAGAACATTTAAACTTTTTCTCAAAACGCATCTTTACTTCCTCAAAAACCCAGCTTAAAACTTAATTGTTGGCTTTGAAAAAACTTCTCAGGATTTATAACTCAAAATAGGATTCATACTGAATTATAGACATGAACAAATCAACTCAAGGATCTCAATAACACTATAGAAACTCAATACTTAGGAATAGAATTTCAAAAAAATCAGAAATTCTAGAACTCAAAATCAACATTATCTCAAGAATACTCAAATCTGGGGTAGAATCCTAGATTTCTCTTTTACTGATTTGAAAGTAGATGTAGGGAGTGAGGACGAACTAGTCCAACACTATGATAGCCTTGCATACCTGAAAGAACAAAGTTCTTGAAAAATCTTGAAGAAAAACTTGATTAGAAGCCTTAAAACCCTAGTTTGAAGGAGAATAATCTAGAAACCCTTTCTTGGGATTCTTGAATTAGTTTCTTGAAATCTCTATGGCCAAGGATTATGATTTTTATTTGTGATTCATAATGTATGAAGGAATTTGAGTTGGGAAGAATGAAATTGGAACTGAGAAGGTTCCAATCGGTATCTGGCCTTAGGGGAGGTATAAATACATGGATGATCAGTAATGATCATCTATAGAGCAAACTAATCAATAACTTAAACTTATCTGTGAGTTGTAGCTTGAAACTGTGAATCTGTGCTTATTGTTGTTTGATTTAATTGTTTGGTGTGAAAGGTACATTACTTGGATGCTATGATATGATTATGTGCATAGTGATGCTTGTTTGGATTTTGATGTGTGCAATATGCTAGTCTAAATGTTCGAAAATGTGCGAGTCGTAATTGCCTGAGTTTCGTGAACCTAATGTCGAGAAGAGAGTCATCATTAGGTTAGGTGCAAGGGTCTAGATAAGCTACGATGTAATTCGTAAACAAAATCTGGACGTGTGTTGCGACCGACTATAATCATGCGAGTGTATGGGCATATGTTGGGGATGTGCGTGTTAGTGGTGTTGGATTAATGGGAAATGAATTCTGGAGTTACCGATGGGTTGACTCGGGGTAGGCAATGACTATCCTAGTTAAAAGAATTATCCTAATTGCTTAGTTATATCCTGGGAATCAACAAACAACTTTAGAAAATGGGAAGAACCCTAGGAAATTGTTAACCTGGGTACTGTTTCCGTCGAAGCCACTGGGACGGGATTATTCCCGCCAGGGCGAGCCCGCCAGAGCGGGACAGGGCGAGACAGAATCTCAGTCCTGTCTCTCCTATTTTTCCCTAATCACACATATGGACCCCGAACCATACATAGGTTAATCCCTGCAATTTAATCAGTACTTAGCAATACATAGTAAGTTATAAACACCTAGCATCTAATTATTGGCTATGAAAATAGCAAAAACCAGCATTCATGTGCTTACAAAAATGTAAGGAAAAACAAAAGAGAAATAGAATTTTGTTCATTACATGCCCAAGATGGGGCAAAACCAAATCAAGATCCCTGGGAATGGGAAGTGTCGTTATCAGACTCTAGGTCCTCTGGGGCCATCTCGCCAGTCCATGCCTCTCTCAACCAGGGAAACTCCCGAAAGTCCTCCTGCTCTAGCCCGGGAAGCTCCCTCTGGGGGGCGACGCAATAGAAAATAACCTTAATGTCCTTCCACTCGAGCATCGGATAGTGGGGGCTGGGACTGGGTAGGGAGAGTACTGTCGGCCTCGTCATCTTCCTCTCCTTCGTCATCCGCATTAGCAGCCGCATAACTGCTACCGTCCCCGTCAGTATTCCTCATCTTACTCCCGGAGGTGGATGCCTGTCTAATTAAAAGATGGTGAAAAAAGGGATTCATAGGAAGTACCTCATCGGTGTCCAAGAGTTGCACCCCCACTCACTTACACATTGATGTCACCAATCCAGGTAGGAAAAATGACTTCTTGTTGCCCCGGTAGAAAACCTTCCACTCATAAATGATCTGTGCGCCCACATTCAGTTTAATTCCTAGCATAGCGCACGCCACCACTAGAGCCCAGGGAAAAGTCACGTCAGTGCGATTCCCCGACGGGCGGATCCTCCTGGAAACCAAGTGTAGCCACCTCTTAGCATCCGGTGACCAGTTAGTACTAGTGATGCCTTCAGTAATAGCCCAGTAAACACTGTCCCGACGCGCAGCCTCAACTAGTGTGTCCTTCACCCAGCCCAAATCTATTTCCCGCAGCTTGGCCTCGTACTCTGCATTTGGAGGCTCTGTCACGTCGAGAACCTCATTAATGAATTGAGTGTTCAGGGGGATGTCAACTCCTCGGATGCAAATAGTAGGGTGAGGATCATCCCAATGAACAGTATGAAGTATAGCGTAGAACTCCATCACCCAACTAGAGCGTGCAGCGGGGGGAGCCTTTGTAAGCGGACCCCATCCAAACTCCATCAGTCGAGCATGAAGGGCGGGGGCCTTTTCTTCCAAGCCCAACAAGTGGAAACCTCTCTCGCACAAGAACTTAGTATTCTGGTGGTCGTGGTGCCTCTCCCGACAGGCAACATCGGGAAATCAGACGAAAAGTAGATTCTCCTCATTAATACCAGTCATAGTAGACAAGCCTGCAAAATTTATGAAGGGTACACGTTACGACTCTATGGAATTAGTGGATATCTAGCTAAGGAAAAAGAGAAAGTTCTATTTGAAGTGGCAATAAGCCACTGTCCTGCCAGATTCCACCAGAGCGGCCAGGATCCCACCACATCAGGATGAAGGAGGCCGCCAGAGCGGGATGGAGGCCACCAGAGCGGCCTTCATCTGGGACGAACTCCAGGAGCGATCATGGCACCCATTCGCCTCAAAAACTTCATTTTTAATAGAATTTCAGCAAATCAGAGTCTATAAAGTATCCTAGAACCTAGTTATGCAATTATTATAGCAAAATAACCCCTAAATGGCGTCTTAATATGAGTTTTACACCAAGAAACTATTCAACTTCCCCCACCCTTTTCAAACCTGTTTTGACCGTATTTCTATGAAATCCTTACGCTCAGAACGTTGTGGAGACGTTGGGAACGTAAGGGAACTGCCCATACTATGTTTTCCTAGCAAATCAAGCAAATTATTTTCACATTTTGAAAACTACCTTAAGGTTTTCCTAATCAATCGATTAGAGTTATGCATTAGTAGTTAAGTAAGTAATGAAGTAATCGGAGTAAGGAACAAGAACATTACCTTGAGTTTGACGTTCGGAGCGAAGCAATTGAAAGGGTTTTGGGGAATTTTTGAATGAGAGTAGAAGGAAATAGGGAAACCATTCCCCTTTCCCCTACTAAACTGACCCCAATCGCCCGCCACAATAAGAGGATCCTCGCCACAGCGGCCCCGCTTCAGCGAGAGTCCTGCCGCTCTGGCGGGGTTATGTCAGGTAATTGAATGTGTCTCTGTCTCTATGTGTTGCTTCATTTCCTTAACTGGTCCCTTGAGTAAAGACCTCTTCCGTGCTTAAAGCTTGGAAGAGTCACCATTCTTCGTGGTTCCGTACCGGACTGACTCGTTAGTTAGAAGTACCCCACAAAAGGGTTTGTGTTTATCCCTTCGCTAGTCATTCGGGGACGAACTAGGGGTAAATTGGTATTTGTTGTAACGACCCAAACCGTCGTTATTTAGGAAAGAAAAAATGTCGGGAGAACTGATCCCCCTACTCCCGCTAGAGCGGGATAAGTGCCGCTAGGGCAGCGGCACTCCAGCGGGACAAGAAGCGCCAGAGCGGGACGGACGGGGACATAACTTAAATAAGTCTTATTTTCTCCTCTCTTTTTTCAAAACATCAAAAAGAGGCGAGGATCAGCCTAGAAACACTCAAAAGGCTGCTCTAGGCTTCAGAAGAAGAAAGGGATCTCTAGTGTAAGGATGTTGATAGATTGCGGATTTTCGATCAAATCCACCGTCACAAGGTTCGAAAATCAGAATTGGAGCCATAATCCGGTGCAACTGCTTGGCGCCCAGGTAGGCTAGGTTTATTAAATTGAGTAGTCTTAAATCTGTGTTCACCGCATAGTATATTGTTAATTAACGATAGAAATTATGCGTAGGCCTATGGGTACAGAAAACGGGGATGATTGGTTATATAGAATAAGATGAGAATCATAGAATGAAGCCTTGTCATGTGGAATAGGTTTAAAGATTGTTCGACTTCTAGTTTTGTGTTGTGT
Source organism: Solanum acaule (assembly GCA_036250505.1). NCBI lineage: Eukaryota > Viridiplantae > Streptophyta > Magnoliopsida > Solanales > Solanaceae > Solanum > Solanum acaule. The sequence goes on along the minus strand of JAJOOR010031539.1, from coordinate 3,671 downwards.
ATACTTGTTGTTGGTTCCAAGTTTTGTGTACATGTATGAGAAATGAGGAACGTAAATCGAATCTAATACAATGAGTATATGTATATGAATTATCACATGCCATGAACTTATTATTTGATTTTATGATAATGAGTAGTGTTTATTACAGGTGTGATTGTGATTGTGGTTGGGGTGATTGGATAGGGTGTCACGTTCTGCCACATATATTGGATCGGGTGTCATGTTTCGACACATACATTGGACCGGGTGTCACGTTCCGACACACTAACAGTTTGTGTATGGATTCCATGAGAAAATCATTGGTGATTACTATGTTCGTGTATATTTGTCATTGATAATTGAAGACTCTAAGTTGCCCTGAAATGACTGAACCGTATTTATGTATAACTATATTAAAGTGTTGTGCTTATTTGGTATATATCTCGTTATTGAATGAACTGTGAATGGTCAGGCTTAAACCGGAATAAGATATGGTAAGCGGAGAGCAAGGGTTCCAAGTGTTACCATGTATTATTTTAGAGTGTTTGGTGGTGCTTGCTTACAATTTGAGAAGTAGGGAGGTGTTTGTGTTGCAAATGTTAGGTGGCTGGGCCATACCTGGGAAGGGGATTCGTATTGAAAAGTTAGCGAGCCTTGATAACATGTACTATGGGGTCAAGGGTTGAGTGGTGATGTGGATGAAATAAGGGTATGTTGTGAGTAGTTGGCCGGGTTGGTAATAGTTACATCTGGAACTTCTCTAAGAGGTAGAATGGTTAAGTTATGATAAAGATTGGAGCGAGTAAGGGTTAGAGTCAAGAGTACTAGTATATTTTTAAGCATTCGGAAATGGTAAGGGCATAAGGATATAAAGGTGGAGGAATGAACAGTCTTATTACATGTTTCCTACTAGTCAATTTCTTATATTATGCGGTGGGCATCGGGTTGACCGATGATGCCTACCAGTATGTGTGGTTTGTACTGATACTACTCTTGTTATGCCTTTTGGCATAGTCTGGTTGCAGGGTCAGTGATGTTTCATAGGTGAAGACGAAGACAATCTCCAATAGCTTCTATTTTTCCTTTCATGTGGTGGGAGTTGCGTCATTTGTTATCATGTGTATACCTTGTAATCTTAGAAGCTCTTGTACCTATTTAGACTAGATCCTGGTGTTAATTACTTTACAAGTCTTAACTTGAATCATTGGAAAACTCTTTCTTTTATTAAAATCTCGTGAATGCGATTATATCTCCAATTTTCTTAATCTTCCGCATGTCTTTAACTGTTTGGGAATTGAGGGTTCTCCTACTTAGGTGTTAGAGTAGCTAGGTGCCCGCACAGCCCGATGGGTTATATCGTGACATAGAGAGGTGCCACATCATCTTGTCTACGTTTCTCCTTTATTATATATATATATATTTAGTGTGGGGTATTCCCTTTGTACTTATGAATGAGCTTTCACTTTGAAATAGAAAAGTTACATCCATAAAATTAGCTCGAAGGATCAATCAAATTATCCATTCCCACATTCCCTTCTCATATTATATATGTTTATTTTGTGGCTTTGATGTGGTTGATTGTATTTGGGCTTCAAATGTTGCGGAAGCCGAATATATAGAGAGTGATGAAATCACAATTGATATATCTAAAGGTAGCTAATAAATAGTAAATGAGACAACAATAAAAAGAACACCAGTAATTTACGAGGTTTGGCAAAATTTTATTTTCTTTTGCCTACTCCTCGGACACAATCAATCAATATTTATTTTACTCCAAAAGAGTACAAATGAAATACTACAAGAGAGAAAGAAGATCAAATGTCTTTGAAGATGAGAAGGCAAGTGAGAGGTGTGCTTTACAAATGAATCAAGAGCTCCCTATTTATAGGAGTGGATTCTTCCTATCGATGTCATCCATGACATCACTATGTCAAAATGTCAAGGTTTACCTTGTGAAACCATTTTATGGTTTACCCAAATTTCACTTACAAAGTTACTATCTTGATTTTTGTACCAATGAAGAATTATCTTCCTAGATATCAAATCTTCACATTAATTTATCTTGAATGTTGTCAAATTTAACACCAAAGGGGTCCTCTCCGCTCCTTCATTTGACATAGTGCTTTTCTACTTTGCCTTTTAAAGTATCATCTTGTGTTGGAGTTTATCCATTTTAATAATAAAATTAAAACATTAAGTGCATATGTTGATGGGTCTAAATTGACAAGAATGTGGTCATTATTTTGGTGAAACTCTTGTAACCACTATTGTCATGATTTACCACTAATTTCACTCATTATTCTACCTCATTATACATTGTAACTTATGTAATCTTTGGATCATTCATTTACCTACATTATTATCCACATCATTCTTATTCAATACAAAGAAGAAGGGTATCTCATATTGTAGTGTGTAGTGAGGTTAGTGTAGTGAAAGAGAGAGTTAAGACAAAGAAGAATATTGTAAGTCTTCAACTTATTCACTATACAAAAGATAAAAATAACATGTTGAAGGAAGGTGTTCTTTTGTGTTGATTTGGACTCTTCAACTAATCCGAAGTTGCTTGAGTTGTACAACGTTGTTGGACTGTTGTATCATGAAAGGGACAAGTCAAGAGTATTAGTGTTGGGTCGGTGTAGATTGTGCCGCAGTAGGCTTGAATCTCCTTAAAAAAAGCGAGATATCTGCGCTTCAGTCTAAAGATTTATTTATTCATTTTTGTCATTTTTTTATTTTCAAGTGTAATTTATTATATTTATGGTATATTACACCAACATCTTGAAACTTCTTAAGATCTAGCATGTGTCTCTTTGCTTATTTTTTATTAGCAATTACTAGTACTTAAAATAACTAGGAGTAGATTTCATACCTCTATCTGCTCACTTTCTTGATGATTGAAGTATCCCAATCTATATTTATTGATATATATGGCTTTTGTTTTCTTGCTTCTAAGGTGGTGTTAGATGTAAACATGTTGCTGCTATCTTCACTGTAAGTGATGTGGTTTTAGTTTACGTCTGATTATTCATATGTTCAATTATTACCGCAGGAAGAAGATTACCAAGTCATAAATAAATATATCTAGTCCATACCTCAAAAGGTCAAATGAGTTGAACAACTTACAACTTTGTGGTTTAAATTTGGCAGCCCTGTGTTAGCTGGAGATGAAATCGAATAGCCCAGTCTCTGGTTAAATGCAACAGCTGCAGCACTAATTGTGTCTATAAACAATCAAATTTGATTTTAAAAAATCAAGATTATATATATATTTTTTATTTTATTTTATTTTTTTTAGAGAGAATTTTTGGCTGTTAGGCCATTTTATTGAGCATAATAAAGAAAAAACAATATAGTAAGACCTAAATACAAACTTTAAATCTGACTAACTCTGTACTAACTCTTTACTAAATGTGTTAACATCTCTGTGCATGATGTTGTAATATCCTTTTGGTGCAACACCTTAATGACGGAATTTGCGCTTTTTCCATGTTTATAATCTTTCTCCCCAAACTCGGCAACTGTTGGAATGAGCTGAACGTCTTCTTTTCAGTAGAGTTAATTGCCAGATTAGCTAAGTAATCTGCCAATTTGTTGCCTTCTCTGTATATGTGTTGTGTCTTTACCTCAATCTTTGTCATTTCCTGTTTTAGCTCATCAAACTCCTCTGCTATTACCCACGGCACTTTCCA
>JAJOOR010031538.1:0-18171 GCA_036250505.1 Solanum acaule | reverse complement strand
GACTACTTATCTACATGATGAAATGATACTAAATTATAAAACACTGATTTTATATACTCTTAAAGACATAGAAATTATCGAATTAAGGAAAATAATATAGGAAAAAATATTTGACTACGAAGAACTAGAACTAGCAACTCAAACCTGGTATGAAATAGATGAAATATACACAGAACTAGAACAAATTAATATTAGCGACTTAGAATTAGAATATTCAGATTAATGATAAATTACGAATACTTCCAATATTGGCAGGCAACTACTAAAAACATCATCTTATTAGGAGATCTAATAAAAGAAAATATAGAAACATACCAAAGAACTCAAGATATACAATATATAGAATATATTTTAGAAAATATAAAAGAAATTATTAAGACTAATTCCTTTAAGTAAATAATATTATGACAAAGCTTTCAATGTCTAAAAGCATACTCACAAAATTGGTATCACCAAATTCTACCAACAAAAGAATCAATTAAATTAAAGTACAAATCTCATTTTATGTAATGACTGTCACAATCATTTGTTTCATTTCATGTTTAATTCTTGTTTTACCCCATCTCATAGCTTGTATGCTGTGTTTTTCATGTGTTAGGATATGTGGTATGCTTTTCGATGTCGTTAGCTCTAGAATATTGAGTTTTTTCTATATTGACAATTGGTTCAGATCCCAAGGTGATCGGGATAATTTTGTGGTGTTTTGTGAAATGTTTCTTTGGTTGCTTTGTGAGTGTTAACTTTGGTCAACATTTTATCCAGGCGAAATCAATTGGTCGTTTCATCGATTCTATTGAGTTTGAAATTTTGAATTTGGTTGGGTATCATAGTTTGTTTGTGTGCATGGGGTTCAAAATGAATCCTACGCCCCCATCGGGGTAATTCCTCAAATTTAATTTTTTTTATCAACCTTTTTCAAGTAAACCCAACATTTACTCATCACATCGATGTGCTTGGAGCCGTGTTCATGATGGCCAATGAAATGGTCTTTATGATTGCAAACTTGGCACTACGATCGCGAAGACCAACTTCCTTGGGCAATAGAATCACGAGCCTTGACCATCACAATCGCAATAAAGCGTCAGTGGACCCGTTCAATGCTTATTAATCATTATCCCAACCCTATGAGTCTCAAGATTGTGATGACTAAGTGAGTGATAATTATATTCGTTTTTGCTATTATTATGAGCTGCATTTTCTCAAAGTTAACTTCATACAAGGCAATTTTGAGTTTGTTTCTGGAGGAGAATCTTGGTGAATTATTGGGTTTTGGTTGTGGATAGAGTGGGGGGGGGGGGGATTTGGAAGGATTATTATTCGCTCGTGTAACTTGGTCTAGGTTACTCAAATGGATGTTGATACGTCCAAACTTACTCTTCAATTAAGAAATATAAATGGTCAAAGTCAATTTATAGAACTCAACATTAGTTGAGGTCGATCCCACAAAAAATTTCTTTACAGAAACGATTTCATTGTTGCGTTTACCCAAATGTTGTTATTATTTCCGAAAGAAAACAATTATGGAATGTAAATTGGGTTTAGCTGTAAAGTTCTAGTAACTAAGATTTTTAAACAAGATCTGGATTTATAATTAACAGAGTATTGATTCTAAAGTTGCTTCGATAAATAAAAAAAACCAAGGTTGGTTTTCCCATGGCATTACATCTATTGTTCATTCGTAACTAAGTTTTAGGTGATTTAGTCTTTGCAATTTATAAGCGAGTTAACTATATCCAACACTTCTCATCTAGTTAGCTAATTTTGACTCAATTCCTCTCTCTGTCTTTGAGTGTTAATAATTTCAACCCTCGCATACAATGATGTTAAAGCTCTCTTCTCTCGAACTCGACCTTTAACACCATTTTATCATATTAACTCCGCTTTTCCCAACTATCTCTTTTATCTTGAACAATTGATAGATACAGGCTGACTCTAATGCTTGCACTCATTAGAAAAGATGAATAATGAAAGTTGAGTTAAATATTGCAAATATAATTCACCTTCTACTCATTTTACGAATTCAAATTTAGATTTTTGTCATAGTTCCCACAACCATAGTTGTGGTGCTTAGCCACTCATGACTTCCATTAAATGAACAGAGATTAATAATGAAGACATTAAGAAATTTTACTTACAAAAATCTGCAAATTCACTGAACGATTGATATTGTGAAAATCAAAATCCAACTTTCAAGATCGATTCAATGTTAATCGATAAGAACCAAAGTCAAAAGTATTGAAAACTGAGTCGCTCATTCTAGATATGACGAGATAAAAACTAAAAACGAGTAAATTAATTCAAATAAAGTGTCTAAAATGAGTCCTACTCGAAGTAGGACTGAACTGTCGGGCAACTTCACGGCCAACATGAGGGAACGTCAAAGGCTTCACGGTCCGTGATGCCTACCGTGATCTATACTTGGCCCAAACAAAATCTGAGTCTTCAAAGCCTGTACACTGGATCCACTTCACGATCACCACCACAGACCGTTATGGGGACCAAGGCCCGTGAGGCCTTCTGTGGTCTTCACTTGGTTGCCATTACACTTCATCTTCTCAAGACCCAAACACTGGATCCACTCCACGATCACAATCACGGACCGTTTTGAGGACCACAACCCGTGAGGTCATTCGTGGTTTTTATTTGGTCAAATCCCATTTTAGCTCCTCGATGTCTCTTCACTGTAAATTCATTACGATTGTCCCCACTGTTTGTTACTAGGACCACGACCTGTCTAGGTGCCTGTGGTCTTCACTTGATCACACTCATCTTCTGCTCCTTTTTCTATTTTTCTATACAGGTGAGAATCTGTCTAAACATTGAATAAACACATCAAACCTTATAAAGATACACTCGATTCTAGTATTAATCCTTAGTTTTGAGCATCGATGTGCTAATATTTCACGGCACATCAACACCCTCAACTTATTACTTGTCCTTAAGTGATGATAAAGACAGACATTCGACTCTTCAAATCCCACAAATATTATCCTAATCATGCAACAACCTTCTCAACCATAATTTGTATCCAAAACCATCAATCTAACATGAAATGATCGATATATGTCATCCCATTACTCATAGTCGACCATACTTATGCATGTGTACTATCAGCTGACAAAATCTAACTATCAAATGCAATCACTGTGCCCTCACACCAAAAAAGTCCTCACTCATGATAATTTGGACTAAGTTCTACACTCACACTCTTAAAGAACTTCTAACAGTAACAACAAAAGACCATAGACTTGCCCTTGCTTTCTACGCTTTATGTTTCAAACAATCGGAATAAGATCACTGTAGGACTTTATCAGCTTGTAACATAGGCTCAGGCTAGGCAATGGATTTTTGAGTTTATGAGTGACTAGTACCTTGGTTCTCCAAAGTTTCGTTCGCACACAACTCTTTCTAAGCGATTCCCTCTTTTTCTTCATTTCAGTACATCCCAACAACCATTATTTTCTTTTTCTTCTTTTTTTTATCTTTTTTTTTACTGCACATTTTGTGCTTTCAGCTAACTGAGTGAAACTTTTTTTTTTTTTACTTTTTGTTTTTGCTCAGATTCTAATCACCCTTAACTTAGGCTTTTGGTCTGAGTTGTGAAATCGTATCTTCAAAGACCCAAGGATATGATATTTGGTGGGTAAGAAAAAACTTGGTTTTCAGGCTCAAATCAGGTTTAAGTGATATTCTTTTTATTTGGTTCTTTGATTTTTGGCTTTTCAATGGCTTAGCGAAAATGGCCTATTGATCCTTTCCTATCCAGTTATTCTCAGATTTAAGCAAGACTACTCGGGCAAGTTCTAATTTCTGCTCCTAGCATTAGACTTCAAGCAAATCTCACACACACATGACACATGACTACATTTTCAAGTTTATTAGTTCCACAATTTATTTTCCAAACAATCAATGTTCAACCAGTAAGTACCTAAGATGTCATCTAAAGAGCCTAACAATCAAATTTCAGATCAAGGTTATCATTTCAAATAGACTAGCTGCTGCACAGCCCAACACACACAAACTTTACACTTCCACCAAAATCCAACCAATCACAATTTATCAGACAAACACAGAGTCAACCTCCGTTCATTCTAACAACTAAAATGGCAGGTTGATCACCACCCCCTCCCCAAACAAAAGGGCTTTGCCCTCAAAATCAATAAAGCAAAACAATACAGGGCTGTGAGGAGGGGTCATACCTACGATGCACTAGGCGCGGTAGCCGAATCAGTGCTGGTACCCTTATCAACGGGTGCACTCACAGAAACCAGCTTTGGATCATGCTGGCTACTATTAAATGGGACAGGTACTCCACTGCCAAAAGCTCCAGCTAACACCACATCTTGATGTTGTTGTGCAAGTGCTTCGTTTTCTCTTGCCTTTTTCCTCGATGCCTTGCGGGCTTTCTTGTGTTGTCTTCTTTCTTCTTTGGATAGGTCAGCATGCAGCTCCTCATCAAACTCTCCAGCTTTGTGTTTTCTATTGCTGGATTTACTTTTAGAGAGTTCCCACCAGAAGTCTTCAAGGTATTGAGTGGTAGGCGGCTCACTGAATAACTTCATCGATGACTCTGGCATGACCAGGGTAGGAACCTGTACCGGCTTCTCAGCCAGTTTAGCAACTTGAGCTCGCATCTCGGCCAACAACATCTTGAACTCGTAAGTACTGACTGAACCTGCAGCCTACAACTGAATTTGGACATGGACCTCCAAACCATCCATCTTGTCTTTTAAGACAACCAACTCCTTTCGCACCTTATCTTTTATTCTCTTCTCTACAGCTAACACATCACACTCTATGAGCTGGGGCATCTGTCGTATAATTTGCTTTACTAAGTTCTTGGTTTGTTGCTGATCTGCAACCAATTTCTCAAAGAATAGAGTAGGAATAGTGAAAAAAGTACCTGAAGCTTATGAGGCTGAAGCTGGTGGCGGTGGTGCCTCTGTAGATGGCTGTGATGACTTCCCCTACTCTGGCCCTCTATCCGGACCTGTTCATAGTCCACATAGAACGGAAACAGTCAATCAATTGTTGTCTCGCTACGGGATCGAATTCATGGATGTGAACATAATGGACCATTGTATCGTCGGTGGTAATGTCATCCTCCACTTCTACAACACCTACCTCCTCATGTGCTCCAGTTTCTACTTCTGTTTCTACTGCAAGTGGAGGGGTGGTTGCATCATCCTGAGAGCCGCGTGTAGACCCTGCACTACCTCCCAAACCATTATCAGACTGGCTACCTGATTCCTCACCGCTACCGAAACTACTACCTTTCTCTTCAGACTGGGAATGAGTGTTCTAGAGAATGGCCCTCGTTGTATGGGATCTAGTAGTTCGAGGTGGGTGATCTTCAATGGTGGTATTTATCTGAACCTCATAACTACTAGACTTCGTAGCATTATCACCTTCCAATTGAGAAGCAATAGGTGAGGAATGTGGGGTTGCCGACTTTCTTCAGGGAGCCATAGTGCCTGAAAAATACAAAACCAATTAGTACGCAAATCAGTAAAATTACACACTTCGGGTACTCAGACCTCCCATGTGTAATCACAGCGTGATGCCTTGCCTTAAGAATGTTGTCACCCAATCTATCATTGGGAAGGGTCACAAAATCGAAATGCAAAAAGTAGAATTATAAGAATAGAAACAAAAATATTTTTTTATATACGAGGGTCTACACGAGTCATGGTGGGTACCACAATTCGTGAAGACCTTCGTGGGACAAGAGACAATGTGTTAGTCTGTAGGGTCATACAGTAGTTATGTTTCACGGAAGCCTTCACGGTCTGTGAAGGTTACCACAGACCGTTTGGGTCATCGTGAACTTGGCCAATGAGTTGGTGATGTGCTAAGTATGGACAACGAGTGACTTTACGGCCCGTGATGCCCTTTACTGGTCGTGAAATCGATCGTGCACTTACACTAAACATTCTCCTAGGAATAATTTCATCCCACCATCCAACAAGAACAATACGTCCACTATGATCATACCCACATATAAACAATACACTAATTTTATCATTCACCACTAATTATCAACCGATGGACCATACCCATAAACTTCAACAACTATTTCCACACTATTTCACAAACCCACATACGAAAACTACCAATTTAAACAAATCCACAACAATTTGATATCAGCAATGATAGTTCATCACATATTCATGGTAAATTTGAGCAACTAAGTACTACTAACTTGCCTATTAATAAGATAAAACTTATAACAAGTTGAAGGAAGAACTTACTTTGAATTCGATCACAAATTTCGCCCAAAAGAGAAAAGTTGAACTTTAACTTCAAGTTCTTGACAAAATAGAAGTAGGGTTTTGATTATTTGATGAATTTAGAACTTATGGATGATGAAAACCCTTTTATAGCTTTAGGAACCGTTATGAATGAGAGTGAAGAGGAAGAAACCGACCCTTGGAACTTTAACACCTATATAAACTGTTTAAAATTAAGTTCTCTTTTCGCGCAGTTCAGATCGGGTTATTTGTATTGTCGGATTGTGGATGACCGACTGTGAAGTTGCCTGTGAAAGGCATCATGGTTCGTAGAGGTGTCGGTGAAAAAGACTTGATAGGAAAAATTACCTGAGGTTCACGAGAGGCTAGACGGTCCATACAAAGTCTGATGGACCGTGAACCCTTCCGTGAACCAATTTATGGAAAATTCCAGTAGCCTCCTTAGGCTATTATTGAGGATGACGTGTCGTGAAGTTGCTCATGAAGGGCACCCCGGCCCATGGGACCGCCTGTGAAGGGTTGTCCGCACCCAGTTCTTCACTTCTTTGGTCAAATCCTTCCTGCAAACATCAACACCCAGTGACTCCATAAAACAAAGAAAAATGTGAAAAAGTAAACTACTTATTACAATTACAATCTTGGGTTGCCTCCCAAGTAGCGCACAATTTAACGTCGCGGCGTGACCCAAGTTACTTGATTACTCAGAATTCATCAAGCTTACATTCCTCTACTATTTGCACTTCTTCTGGAACACCCATGTATGCCTTGATTCGTTGACCATTGGCCTTGAACCTCTCACCCTTTTCATTTTCCATCTCAATAACACCCGACTGAAATACCTGAGTTACCTTAAATGACCTAGACCATTTGGATCTCAATTTCCCAGGAAACAGTCGAAGTTTGGAGTTGAAAAGCAACACTAAATCACAAGGGGTGAAAGTTCTTTTCTCAATATGCTTATCATGATACAACTTCATCCTCTCTTTTGTATAGTGCAGACCTTTCATATGCTCTCAAGCGAAACTCATCCATCTCATTGATTTGATCCAGTCTCAAGTTTGTAGTTCCATTTCAACTAAGGTTCAACTTCTTCAAAGCCCAGAGTGCCTTATGCTCAAACTCGACCAGCAAATGACATGTCTTTCCAAACATCAATTGATATGGAGACACACCAATAGGCATCATGAATGCTGTTTGATATGCCCATAGAGCATCATCTAACTTTCTAGCCCAATCTGCCCTGTTGGCATTTACTGTTTTTGCTAGAATTGCCTTTAATTCCCTATTTGATACCTCTACTTGTCCACTGCTTTACGGGTGATAAGGTGTTGCCACCTTGTGTTGTTTAACCCCATATTTAGTTAGACGAGCATTGAATACCTTGTTCCAGAAATGGGAACCGTTATCGCGGATAATAACTCTTGGTATGCCAAACCTCGAGAAGATATTCTTCTTTAGAAACCCAGCAACACTTTTGCCATCACACTCAGGCAGAGAAACTGCCTCATTGGACACACAGTCCACTGCCACAAGTATATACTTTTTTCCATAGGATCTCACAAATGGGCCCATGAAATCAATTCCCCACACGTTAAATAGCTCTACCTCCAAAATGAGTGTCATTAGTAGCTCGTGGTGCCGAGATATGGCTCATTGCTATTGGCATACATCACAGCTCTTCCCTATATCCATTGAATCCTGATGAATTGTAGGCTAGTAATACCCACTCTGAATTACCTTGTGGGATGTCCGAGCACCTCCATGATGGCCACCCACTGTAGATGAATGTCAGGCCTCTAAAATATATAGCATCTCAGCCTTAGGGATGCATCGCCTGATGATATTATCTGCACACACCTTGTACAAATAGGATTCATCCCAAAAACACTTACTCACCTCATGTAGGAACCTCTTTCTTTGCTGAAATGTCAGCCTATCATGCATCAAATCACTAACAAGAAAGTTTGCAAAGTCAGCAAACCAAGGAATAAGATCAAGAGTTGCAACCAATACCTGCTCATATGGGAACGAGTCATTGATTTCTAGCTCAAGTTACTCTTTCTTGTCAGCACCCAACCTAGACAGGTGATCATCCACCTCGTTTTCACAACCTCTCATATCTTTGACCTCAAAGTCAAACTCCTGAAGCAGCAACACCCATCTGAACAATCTTGGCTTTGCATCTTTCTTTTCCATGAGATATCTAAGATCTGCATGATCCGTGTGGACTATCACCCTAGTACCCAGCAAGTAGGCGTTGAATTTCTCAAAGGCATATACCACATCCAGTAGTTCCAGTTCAGTGATTGTGTAGTTTCGTTGTGCTCCATGTAGTGACTTGCTAGCATAGTAGATTGGCTGGAACATCTTGTTGCGCTTCTGCCCCAACACAACTCCTAAGGCAGTACAGCTAGCATTGCACATTACCTCAAATGGTTCAGCCTAATCTGGGCCAATGATCACTAAGGAAAAAATCATCTTCTCCTTCAGGCATACAGAAGCTTTTAGACATGCTTCATCAAAAGCAAATTTCACCTCTTTCTCCAAAAGCTTGCATAAGGGATGTGCAATTTTTGAGAAGTCCTTGATGAAACGCCTATAAAATTTAGCATGTCCTAAAAAACTTCGAATACCTTTCATACAATAGGTGGAGGCAAATTTTCAATCACCTTTATTTTGTCTTTGTCTAACTCTAATCCCTTTGGCGACACCTTGTGTCCAAAGACTATACCTTCCTTGACCATGAAATGACACTTCTCCCAGTTCAACACTAGATTGGCCTCCACACATCTCTGTAAATCCCTGCTAAGATTTAATAAACAGTCATCAAAAGTATCACCTACCACTGAAAAATCGTCCATGAATACCTCCAGAGTGTCCTCCACCATATCCAAGAAGATGGACATCATACACCTCTGGAAAGTTGCTGGTACATTACATAGTCCGAATGACATGCGTTTAAATTCAAAGGTGACATAAGGACATGTAAAATTGGTCTTTTCCTGATCTTCAAGAGCAATTGATATCTATTTGTACATAGAGTATCCATCTAAGAAATAGTACCACCCTTTTTCCAGTGAACCTATCAAGCATCTGGTCCATGACTGGCATTGGGAAGTGATCTTTCAAGGTCCACTTGTTCACATTTATGTAGTCCATGCACACTCGCCATTCAATGATTGATAGACTGTGGGATCAACTCATTCTTCGCATTGGCAACCACTGTCATACCACTCTTTTTGGGCACACATTGCACTGGGCTAACCTAGTGACAGTCAGAAATGGGGTACACAACCCCAACATCTAACCACTTGATTATCTCCATTTTAACCACCTCTTGCATTGGTGGATTTAAACTCCTCTGGTGCTCAATGCTTGGGTTGCAGTCCTCCTTAAGTTGGATCTTATGAGTGCATATACCTGGAGGTATCCCAATAATGTCAACAATGGTCCACCTAATTGCCCTTTTATACCTTATCAACACTTTAATCATATCTTATACCTATTCATCATTGAAATCTGGGGCAAGATCATAGGCAAAGTGTTGTTAGTACCCAAAAATACATACGTCAGGTGGCTGGGTAACTATTTCAGTTCTAGCACATGCGGCTCCTCAATAGATGGTTTTGCTGGAGGACTTGACCTATTTTTCAAATCCAGGTCCAGTTTCTTTGGAGCATAAGAGTGTGCTCCCATGCCTTGTAAAGCATTCATGGTCTCCACATAGTCATTCTGGAAATCCGTGTCAAAGTTCATCAACATGGCTGCTAATGTTTCGACAGCCAACCTTTCCTCAATAGTCGCTCCCATCTCTCCTTCATCAAAGGCCTCTATTGCAGAAACCACATTTATGTCTTGTAGCTGCCTCATTAACCTGCAAATTTTTAACTTTACCTCTTCCTTGTTGAGTCTGAATTTCTATTCTTCACTATCAACTTCAACCAATGCTCGTCCTGTGGCCAGAAATGGTCTTTCCAGAATTATGGGAACCTCAAAATCCACTTCGTAATCCAAGATCACGAAGTGTTCTAGAAAGATGAAACTATCCACCTTTACAAGCACGTGGCATAAGATACCCATAGGTCGCTTCACTGATTTATCTCTAATCATCAACCTCATTTTTGTGGGTTTTGGAACTCCTAACCCCAGTTATTTGTAGATGGTCACCGGCATCAGGTTTCTACTAGCCCCTAAGTTACACAACGCCTTTGCAAACTCAAATAATCTGATGGTGCACGGTATGGTGAATGCAATTAGGTCCTCCTTCTTCTGTACCAGAGATCTGGTGGCAATAGCACTACAGTCCTTCATGAACTAAGCATATCCTGGCATCTACTCTAGGGCTTCCACCAATGGGATGTTCACTGATAGTTGTGTCAACATGTTTATGACTTAGCAAATTTCCTATCTTCAGCTTTCTTTTTAAGCCTTTAAGGGAACGGAGGAGGTGGTGTTGGTATCTGCTATAAAGGAATAGTTCCCTCAACCCCTTTTTCCTTTGCTCTTGTTGGTTTTGCTATTGGTTGAGCGTCTTCCATGTCATCTACCTATTCTAATTCAACCTCCTCTATTTCGGTTCGCTCCAACCCCTGTTCATTCTCACTACCTACAAAAATTGGTTCATTAAGAATCTTACCACTCCTGGTGGTGATAGTCATGCAATGCCCTTCCTTCTTGGTATTCTAAATAATGTCACTTGGTAGTAACCCATTCTTCCTCTGGTTCAGTGATGTTGAAAGTTGTCCTAACTGTTGCTTTATTTGTTTGATGGAGGTGGTGTGAGAGTCTACCAGTTGACTCATACTGGAGAAGTAACCTTTAATCTCCTTCACCCCTGAATCAGTTGACTCAACCTTTTGTAGCACTTTAGCCAACATATCTTCCAGCATAGACCCGCTAGAACTACCACTTGCACGGTATTTATTACCTGGGGGCAGATACACACCACTGCAATCATTCATGTAATGATCTCTATTCTTCCAGTTTCCCTCATCTCTATTTGCTCGCCTGTCATACCGCCCTTCCCTAGAATAGTTCCGACCTGCATTTCCAGAATTATAACCTTGGTTTCCCGAGTTATAAGTTCGGAAACCTCCTTGGTTGCCCATACCTGTTCGGGGTCCCTAAAATATTCACCTTCTCAGAACCTACCATGATATGCTTTGTGAGTAAGTCCATCTGAGTTCGCATATGAGCCATGTCTTGTTCCCTTTGTTCCTCTCTTCTCCTTTACTCAGTTGATAGCCCAAAAGTGACTCCCATATCATCTACTTCAAGTTCCTTGGTGTGCCATGCTCTATTGTTCTTGGGTACTTCATCCATTAGCTGCATGATTTCAATAAAAGGCTTCCTCATGTATTATCCATGACAAACTACATTAACAACATGCTTAGTAACATCATTAAGTGATCTATACAACGCCTGTTTCAAATGTCCCTTAGTGAGACCATGGTTTGGACAGTTTTTCAGCTTTTGGCTGAATGTCCACGAAGTATCATGCATTGCCTCCCCTGGTAGTTGCTTGTGTGCACTTATTTCATCTTTCATTTGCAACTCTTCCGATTCAAGATAGAATCGTTCCAAGAAAGCTTCCTTTAGGTCATTCTAGGTCCTGATTGAGTCATCCGACATCTCATTAAGCCAATTGGTAGCCTCCCCAGTAAGAGAAAATGGAAATAGCCTCAACCTCATGGCTGTTTGACCAACCTCTGGAAATACATGTGATTTGCATATAGCAATGAAGGTCATTAGATACTGATTCACATCACCACCACCTATACCTCCGAACATACCTTTCAAGTTTATCAATTGAATCATTGTGCTAGTGATAGTGAATTTTGCACCTAGAGGTAGTACATGTAATACTATTTCTCCAGTAGCTCCAGCTCCTTCCAACTCCAATTCATCCTTTTCGTACATCATGTAAGCTGGTTGATGGCTCAACCTATTGGAGCTAGTGGTTGGCGGTGGGGAGGAAATATTTCATTTACTATTATATGTTCTTCCACTACCCTAGGCGGGTTGTTCACATCATTCTGATGAATACCTCTTGCAGAGATTTCAGCTTCCAGTCCTAGTCTTTGTCTTTGAGCCTCAAGTTTTTGTGCATTCATCATCTTGCAGATAGTTTTTCGAAGTTCTAGGTCGTAAGGAATTAGTGGAGCTCCCTTACTTCTGCTATTTGGCATACACTATCGAACTCACTTGTAAGAGACACAGACAAAGAACAAGACGTAAATTTAGGAAATATAACTACAATTCAAATAAATGCTAGTAAAACACTTCTGAATTGAAATTGCCCGGCAGCGGTGCCAAAATTTGATATGTCCAAACTTACTCTTCAATTAAGAAGTATAAACGGTCGAAGTCAATTTATAGAATTCAACGTGAGTTGAGGTCGTTCCCACAGAGAATTTCCTTACAAAAATTATTTCACTATCATATTTACCCAAATGTTGTTATTATTTCCTAAAAAAACAATTACAGAATGTAAATTGGGTTTAGCTGTAAAGTTCTAGTAACTAAGATTTTTAAACAAGATCTAGATTAACAATTAAAAGAGTATTGATTCTAAAGTTGTTTCGATAAATAAATAAAACCAGGGTTGTGTTTCCCGACATTACATCTACTGTTCATTCGTAACTGAGTTTCAGGTAACTTAGTCATTGCAATTTATAAGCGAGTTAACTATATCTAACACTTCTCAGTCTAGTTAGATATTTCTCTCAATTCCTCTCGGTCTTTGAGTGTTAACAATTTCTACCCTCGCATACAATGTTGTTAAAGTTCTCTTCTCTTGAACTCAATTTTTAACTCCATTTTATCAGATTAACTCCAATTTTTCCAAACAATCTCTTTTCTCTCTCGAACAATCGATAGATACAAGCTGACTATAATGTGTGCACTCATTAGAACAAATGAATAATGAAAGCTGCGTTAAATATCGCAAATATAATTCACCCTCTACTCATTTTACGAATTCACATTTA
Source organism: Solanum acaule (assembly GCA_036250505.1). Taxonomy (NCBI): domain Eukaryota; kingdom Viridiplantae; phylum Streptophyta; class Magnoliopsida; order Solanales; family Solanaceae; genus Solanum; species Solanum acaule. Next base: position 4,931 of record JAJOOR010031538.1, on the reverse strand, counting down.
GATTTCTTTCATAGTTCCCACAACCCTAGTTGTGGTGCTTAGCCACTCATGACTTCCATTAAATGAACAGAGATTAGTAATGAAAACATTAAGAAAGTTTACTTACAAAAGTCTGCAAATTCACTTAACGATTGATATTGCGAAAATCAAAATCCAACTTTCAACATCGACACAATGTTAATCGATAAAAATAAAAGTCAAAAGTATTCAAAATAGAGTCTCTCATTCAAGATGTGACGATATAAAAACTAAAAACGACTTAATTAATTCAAATAAAGTGTCTAAAATGAGTCCTACTCGAAGTAGGACTGAACTGTCGGGCAACTTCATGGGCAACATGACGGACCGTCAAAGGCTTCACAGTTCGTGAAGCCTGCCGTGATCTATACTTGGCCCAAACAAAATTTGAATCTTCAAAGCCTGTACACTGGATCCACTTTACGATCACCACCACAGATCGTTATGGAGACCACGACCCATGAGGCCTTCTGTGGTCTTCACTTGTTCGCCATTACACTTCATCTTCTCAAGACCCAAATACTGGATCCATTCCACGATCAGAACCACGGACCTTTGTGAGGACCACGACCAATGAGGTCATCCGTGGTGGTTACTTGGTCCAATCCTATTTCAGCTCCTCGATATCTCTTCACTAGAAATCCATCACGATTGTCACCATGGTTCATTACAAGGACCACCGCCCGTCGAGGTTCCCATGATCTTCACTTGATCACACTCATCTTTTGCTCATTTTACCATTTTTCCATACAGGTGAGAATGTGTCTAAATATTAAACAAACATGTCAAAGTTTATAAAAATACCTTGATTCTATTATTAATCCTTAGTTTTGAGAATCGAATATACCAATATTTCACGGCACATCTGATACACATTCGAAGACCATGTATAGAGTGGGAGGGGGAACTCAAATGGGCAGAGAAGTGGTGTAAATGGAGAAGTAGTAGTGCTAAGGTATACAAGATAACACTAGCTGCAACAGTCTATTTTATTAGGAAGGAATGGAACCAACGAGTATTCCAACAGAAGAGAAGGAGCTTTGAAGACATTCTAAAGCACATTGCACAGGAGGTCTACTTCAGGGCTTATTTGGAACCTCAAAATAGGCTATATATCGAAATGTTTAGATGTTATCAATAGTCTAGATTGGTAGAGGAAGATAAATGCTAAGATACTCAGGAGCTGGGTATGTACTGGCAGTATGTCTTATTGAAACTTGAGCTGTAATTCTTGCTTGGTAATAAAAATACTTTATTTACAAAAAAACTTACAATTTTCCATCAATTTCCTCCTTTTTTGTTCGTAATTTGAAATTAAGGTGCATTCCCTATTTGCATGACAATTTTGAGCTATCTAGTATATTACCGGAATTCAGTCATAATGTGTTAATCATTTAATCTATTGGGAGTAGCATAATACCGAGTTGGACTAGGGTCAGTCACCCATATAGTCCCAGAACTATGAGCCACATAGGTTGTAAGTCCCCTCTGTGGGCATCATTTTAGTGATCAAGCCAGTGTGCCTCTATGCCTTTGGTCGGGTGTATTGGGTCCTCTCGATGGGGTGTATACATAGGACTTCACATTTATCTCATGTGGTTTTATTATCGGTTATTAGTAGCTCCCACAATTCAGTTAGACTCCATTACATTGACCACATTTCAGTATAGTCAGTATTCAGTCTAAGCATGTTATCATTTGGTCATTGCACTCAGTTAGCTCAATATTCAGTATCTATATCATGTTCATATTATACTCTTGCTTTATTACTTGTGCAGTTATATGTTTATTTCAGCTTTACTCTATCATGAATGCTCAGTACCGATGCATACTCCAGTTCAGTAGCATCTGTGGTGAGTCCCCATTCTTCGAGGACAATAGTCATGATATCTATAAGTTTTTAGTCTTTTAGTTTCAATTTTTCTAGACGTAGCTGGGGCATGTACCAACACTTCTAGTCAGTTAGAGGTTATTTTAAGACATAGTTGGATTCAACTTAATATTTGAGTTTGATGTTTCTTTGTATTAAATTCAACAGATTTGATGCATTCAGTTTTAGTATATGGGTATTCCCCATCACTTTCATTTTTATGATTTAGCTTCTGCATCAGTTATTATTATTCTTAGTATGCTCATGTTATGCCAGCAGGGTTAGCTTGGGGTCACTTATGATCCTAGGTCATGTGTCCGCGTCTAGGGGTAGCCTCGGGGCGTGAAAAACTTGGTATCAGAGCATTAGGTTTACATGTCCTAGGATGTCTAAAAAGCCGCACTAGGTAGCATCTTTTTCATGGGTGTGTAGTGTGCACCGCATCTAATGAGAGGGAGGCTACAAAGTGTATTAGAAAAAATCTTCATTTTTTTGTTACTCTTATCGTGTGTAAGGTATGATCTAATTCCATTCTAACTCGATGTTCTACGTTTCAGATCATTCCTCCTCGTAGACCTAACGACAAGAATGCGAATGCTAGGAATGCAAACGCAGCTCCTCCAGTCTCAGATCAAGAAATTTTGAATGCAGAGTTCCGGAATGCCATTCAAATGTTGGCTTAGAGTTTGGCAAACCAGAACAATTAACGGGTTCTAGTTGCGGCAAATGCAAATGTTGGGTCAGCTGCAGCCATAGTGCGATATTTTGTTAGGATGAATCTGCCAGAGTTCTTAGGATCGCAGATTGGTGAGGATCCCCTGAACTTAATTGATGAGGTCAAGAAAATCTTTGAAGTGATGTAGGTAACTAGGAATGATCGGTTGAGTTAGTATCTTACACTACAAGAAAAATGACCTTCAGCGAAAGGAAATCCCGTCCCTATAAGTCCCAATCCGGTCATTAAAGGTTTATAACGATTGGTTAAAAGTTGGTCGTCACAGGTCTTTAAAAGCTCCTTCGTTAAAGTTTAACGACCGGATTGCATGTCCGGTCGTTAAATATTATTTAACGACAACAAATTAATCCGGTCGTTACACTTGCTTACAACGACCAAATTCCCCTTCGCTGATGGTTATTTGGTTGTTAGAACCTTCAAGTAAAACAACAAATTAGGGGTGTTATATACTTTTAGCTGCTAGAATTCTTGTCGTTGATTACAGTACTTTTTATCAATCAAATTTCCTGTCACAAATTTTGATCTAAATTATTACATTTAATTTATAGTTTTTATTTTTTCCATCATTTTTAAAAAGAACTAATATCAGTTCATATAAACTCTTTTCACATCCAATTGAAAATTTGATATATAAAATTATATTGTTAATAATAAAGAACACATTGATTTAATTACTAAAAACTTATATTTTCGACACAATATCTAAAAAAAGCATACACGTTCAACATAATAAAACATATCATGTGTTCGACATCTATCAAATCCTAGAAATTAAGAAAATGACATTATAGAATACTACAAAAAACGTCTTTGCACCAACAATAGAAATATAATATTCTTTTCTGCACGCTCCACATTATCTTTCACATCTCGTTCTTTAATCTTGAAAATCTTCATCTGTCAAAACAACAATTTGAAGTAAATTAATTAGTAGCAGAAAAAAGTTGAACTTAAGGATTAATTCTCTTGAATAGTACAAAACTTAGATCAAGATGGAGCATGAAACCGACATTTAATTAGTTTCTTTTTCATTTTTGATCTATTTTCTGATGTATACAACTAGAAACGGATTTAAAGTTCTAGTTTATGAATTCTAGATAATTTCTCTACCCAGCGTCCTACATTGAGGATCTTCACCGACATCCAACAAGAGTTGTATGTATTACTTTCACATTTACATCTCATACAGAGGGTGGTTGGCACTTCCTCATTTAAATATTTATTCAAGTGTATGCTTGTGGATGAAATAACACAGTAAAAGTGCTTCAGCTTGGTCTGGCGTAAATGTATTTTTCAATTCCTTTACATTCTACTCCTCTTTGGCAGTGTCACATGATTATAATAATGTAAAGCAAACTAAAGTAAGTATGAAAAGAGAAAATGACAGCGTATAAATTATAGCAATTACTACAGAAGCATCAACAACAACAAAAAATTAGTATAATAATTGAAATATCATTAAAAACATATGGTGGCGAAAGCAAACCACTATAAGAATGCAAGAAAATACTCCACTACCTACTAATATTGAAATATTCTAGGATGTAGCAATTTTAACACATTCATATTATCTCATACCCCACCTCTTTCACAACACCTGGGCCTCTTTCCAGTGTAATGGGAGGAAACATATAGATTAAAGTGGAGATACATGAATACAACACACATTAAAGTGCTTCAACAAAGAGAATGTAAATATACTAACATCAAATAAATAAGACCATAAATCCTAGTCCTAGTACGAGTACTGAAAGTTAAAGGAAAGAAAACATAGATAAGTTGTTTAAATGGAGAATGCAAGTGGATCAGATAAAATAAGCTTGCAGCGGGATGACTAGCAGGAAGTTAGAAAAACTTAAACAACTAATTACCACAGTGGAGAATAACATAGACATGATCAAATATATTTAAAGTTGCAGGGAAACAGAGAATGGGTAATGTGGAAGTGTGTGATGTTTGAGATTGACTACTAATTGATCTGTTTTTAGTAAATCTATGAGATTTACGATGAGCCTTACGCTCGTCTCTTTCTTCTCTAGATCTTCTTCTCTTAGATCTTCTCCTTCGATGGGATCTATGATGTTCGGACTTAGAAGTCTCATGTTTGGAACCTTTAGAAGCCTCTGGTAAACCAAACTGTGTACAAAAATCTCCTAATTGAGATTTCTCTCTTAGCTTGTCCATTTTAAGCTGTTTAGAGAGTTTTAACTCATTGCACAAATTTATGCCTTCTTGAGTACAAGCTCCGATAAGCTTTCCATAAGTATAATGATTATAAGGAATAATCCCTTGGGGGTCTCTCAGAGT
>JAJOOR010031537.1:0-13642 GCA_036250505.1 Solanum acaule | reverse complement strand
ATCACATGGGAACGTGGGGGGAAGGGGGGGGGGGGGTTGTTTATTGAGTTCCACATTGAGTTACATTTTATATGATTCCGAGGAATTCTTATCTTAGACTTACCCCAACTTTTTGAAATCAATTAGGATCTTATTATTTTTTTTCATTATTATATCAGGGATATTCATTCTAATTCAATATTTATCATGTCAGACCTCTGCATTATATTCTCCTTGCTATTCTAATTCAATATTTATCATGTCAGACCTCTGCATTATATTCTCCCTGCTATTCTAATTCAATATTTATCATGTTAGACCTCAATGTTATATTCTATATACTTCAGATGTCTAGTATTGTGTGGAGGTGGAGGTAGAGGGTAAGAGAGAGTGTCGAGTCTAGGTCATGACATTTATTTGATTAGGCGATTATCAGGTGATCCAGAAGACCTAATCAATAAATAAGGAATATTTGATCTGTTTATGTAGTCTTGGTGGTCTTGACCTCTTAATTATTATTTAATTTTTGAAATTGAGTTAAAAGTCAAAATCAATTTATTCTCAAAGTTTTTTCACGCACAAGTAACTCAGATGAAGTTACAATAACTATATCCTTATTCTTCTTTAATTAGTAAAGCTGATATTTATTTTGCCTTTTTATTGTTTCTATATGCAGGGAGACATTGCCAACTCTAATAATTGGGTTGTCATTCCTTCGAGAGGATCCTTGAGAACTTGTAGTCCGAGGGTATGATAGTCATTTTAAAAAATATTACTCCGTTCTTATTAATTTACTTGCATTATTTTCTTATTAGTTCATCTAAAAAAGGACTTATTTTTAGATTAAAAAACAATTAACTTTAAACTTTTAATTTTTATCTCTAATGATTTTCTTTAAACACAAATATTATGACATATTAAAACAAGTGTCAAAACTATTATAATTATATAAATACTATTACATATTTAAAAATTTACAAAGTCTAAAAATCTTTCTATTATTTCTTAAATGTTTGTAGTGTTTTATATTATACCAAATAAATTGAAATGATGAAAGTATCAAAAATGTTTTGTTAGCATTATTAGGCAAACTTACATTTTATGTTAAATAAATGCAGGCAAACTACCCACGAGGAAGAATGTCAGGATTAATGCGTGGATTGTCTGCAAGAGTATGTATCTATTTCCTAACTTAAATTTAATGGTTTAAACATTAATTTACAAATAATTTTGAAAATTTCAAAATATTTAATTTGTGTAATTGTTCATACAACGCATAACACATTTTTATTATTTTATATTTTTTGTGTATTAATGCAGAGAGAAGTCGTTGAGGGAGAAAACATGCAATATCCAAATATTCCACCAAGGAGAACGTAATTATATATTTTCTCTATTCTACTTTAAGTGTTATTATTTTCTATCAATGGATCTTAAATCAGAAATATATATATGTGAGATTATTTGCTCTAATTATAAAATATTAAACCAACAACATATTATAATATAAAATTAACAGAAACATACTTCGTGGTTTATCATATTTTTTTTCTTCTTATTTTTCTTTTTAATTTCATTTGTGATGAAGTTTTAGTTGTGAAATTCAGAACTTTATAATAGTGACTGTTTTTCAAAAATTAAATTGAAAAGTGGTCAATAAACACTATTTTAGGATAACTATTGTATATCTTTTTTTCTTTTCTTTATTTTTGTTAGCATCAAAACCCCTACAAATCCATTTGTGTTGAATCAACATGATATGTTTTCTGCCTCAAGATATTAAATTTTCTCTCACACACATGATAATCTACGCTCAATTTTTATAACAAAGATATATAAACCTTACAAAATCACTATTTTCAAAACTTTTGTAATTGAAGAATATTTTTTTTCGTAAAATTTTAAACTCACAGGTGAAATTTGAATGTATTGTAAGTGAATTTTAATTGTGAAATTAAGAACTTCAAGATAGTGACTATTTTTCAGAAACAAGATTGAAAAACGATCAATAAATCACCATTTTTTGAATAACGACTGATGCATATCTCTTTTTTTTTCTCTCTTTTTTCTTTTTATTAGTGTCCAAGCCCCGTCAAGTCCATTTGTGTTGAATCGAAATAATATTTTTTCTGCCTCAAGGTATTATATATTCTCTTTCACACACATATGATAATCTACACTTAACTTTTATAACAAGGGTAAAATATACACAATACCATTTTAAAACTTTTGTAATTGAGAAATATTCATTATCATGAAATTTTAAATTCAGATATGAGATTTCAATATATTGTGATGGATTTTCAGTTGTCAAGACTCGACGAATAGTGATTACTTTTCAGAAACAAGTTTGAAAAGTGTTAAAAATGCTATTTTTATGAATAACTAATGCATATCTTTTTTCTTTTCTTTCTTTTTATCAGTATCCAAGTCACATCAAATCTTATGTTGAATCAACAAACTATGTTTTCTGCCTCAAGGTATTAAGTATTCTCTCACATATATAAACTTGAGAAGTGTTAAAAATGCTATTTTTATGAATAACTATTGCATATCTTTTTACTTTTTTTTTTTTATCAGTATCCAAGCCCCATTAAATCCATTTGTGGTGAATCAACGAGCTATGTTTTCTACCTCAAGGTATTAAGTATTCTCTCACATATATATAATAATCTACACTCAACTTCTATAATAAAAATAAAACTTTCAGAATTCTTATAATTGAAAAATGTTTATTGTTATAAAGTTTTAAACTCATATATGAAACTTGAATATATCGTGATGAAGTTTCAGTTGTGAAATTCAGAACTTCGCGATAGTGACTACTTTTCAGAAATAAATTTGAAAAATGATTAATACACACTATTTTTTTTTTATAAAATAACTAATGCATATCTTTCTATTTTCTTATTAGCATCCGAGCCCCATCGGAATTTGTGTTGAATCAACACAACATGTTTTCTCCCTCAAGGTATTAAATATTTTCTCACACATACATATGATACTCTACAATCAACTTCTCTTGTAATTGAAAAATATTCATTGTCATGAAGTTTTAAATTCACAAGTGAAACTTTAATTTATTGTAATGGAGTTTCATTTGTGTAATACAAAACTTCATGATAGTGATTAATTTTCAGAAATAAAATAGAAAGGTAATAAATAAACGTTATTTTTTCACGAATAACTAATATATATCTTCTTTTCTTATAAAGGCCTGTGTTTAATCCTGCTCCTCAACTCTCATTTACTATGAGCCATAATTTACCCCCAACGGTATGTTTCTTTATAAATCATATCATTCTTTTGTTTACAATCACCTTTTTGACCAAATAGATTTTAATTTTTAGGAATATAAATTATATAATTACAATTAAATATCTCTATTACCTTTTAATTAGTAATAATAACTCAACATATTTATCTATATATGCTACTTTTATTGTTTCTTTATTAACAGGTGTACAATATCAATACTAATAGGCCTGCTATTCCTTCAATAAGAAATCCAAGAGGTCGTGGTTCAAGGGTAAATGTTATTATTTCTTCTTCTTTACTCTTTAATGTTATTTTTGCTATATTAATTGACATATTTTTATATTTGAAAATAATCAATTCTAAATTTTTGAGTAATCCTTAATCAAAGTTTATTTAACACAAATGTTATTTTGTAGTAAAACATGTTTACAAATCCTCAATTTTTTTATTTTTTATTTTTGTAAATTTCACGTTGAATCAAATTATTTATATATGTTAAATAAATGCAGGCAAGGTACCCGCGAGGAAGAATGCCAGGATTAATGCGCGGATCCTTTTCACATTCAGTATGTCTACTCCCTAATTTATTTATTTCGATTCAAAAATTAATTTATGCAAGTAATTTCCTTCTAAAAATAATTATCTTAATATGAAAAATATTTTGTTTAGGTAATTGTTCAAAAACATATTGCAATAACATATATTTTGTTATTTTATGAAATGAATGCAGGAGACAAATCGTCAATATCCAAATGCTCCACTAAGTATTGACACAATAAGAAATCCACAGAGAATGTAATTATATTCCATCTCAATTATGTTATTATTTTCTTATTAGTCTATCTTAAAAATTGAGGGAGTACGATATGTAGGTGCTTCGATTATATTTTATTTTTAATTTATTAAAATAAAAAATTGGTGTTGCAGGCCAATTCGTAACATTACATTTGAGAATGTTCAACCAGTGGATCCTACCTCACACCTTACGGACTTGAATCTGAATTTTGGTAAGCAATTTTAATTCATAATTTTACTTTGATATATACGTGCACACTCATATATCGTTGTTTTTTGGGGGTCGATAAATTAATATTTTTTTCATTTATATTTCTTAGGGTATAAAAGAGACAACAAGTGAGGAAAAGACTGATCTGGCTAGAAATTTGAAGATTCTTGTTGAAAAATCCAGAACAAATGTTAGCTTATGATGGAATTTGTTTACTTTAAGTTTTGTTAAACTTTATAATTCCTTTGTGGGAAGTGAAGGGATTGAGTAGACATATGACGCTTTTGGGATGGCTGTTTTGTAAATGGTCATCTTTTTATTTTTCTTGCATTTTATGAATCTTTTGAATTCTGATTAAGTGATTTCTTTGAACAAGGTGAAATTTTTATGAGAAACATATGTTAGAATACTTATCATTTAAACTTTTTAAAATTATATTCTAATGTTGTTGGTAAAATCAAGTAGCAAGTGAGTAAATACTAGATCCAAGTCTAACATTGTATGACCTGCTTCAACTAAATCCTTCTCAAGGAATCGTAAGCCTTTTGGAGATCAATTGTGATTCATACGTCTTGAATATATAGACTTCCTCTTAGCTTGTATTATAAAATATGTCTGAGCTTCACATATAAGACTTGACATCACCTTTTGTTACCTGTTTGATAGGGTCTTAGCAATAAGCTATGTTGTTTAGATTTTTCAAAATTATTTTTATATTCATATCGAATTTTTTAAAATGCATTGATTTGAAATATTTGACATATATTTTCGAATCCGAGCACGGGATAGACAATAAGTTTATATAATACATAACTACAAGCAATGACTCTGCAATTGATAGTTTTTTCCCCTTTTTTTGTGAATATTTTACTACCTATTTGGGCTGAATAAATTTTGAACTTGCTTTCGTTTAGGAGCTTGTTTTCCTGCTTTTAACTGGGAATTTATTTTCCTAATTTTTAATAACTTGTTTTTCACGGAAAAATTGTTTTTGCAAAATATTTTCACCAATCAAAATGAGAAAATTTGAAAATATTCTCTGTTTAATATTTTTTTTAATCTATATCAACACTTGGGAAATTTAGATCATGACATTGGTAATAAAACAAGCAATTTAGAATTTAGAGTCAATAAATTCATAATGAATGTGATTTTATAATTAATTTTGTGTGTGTTTCTTACCCTCGATAATTAAATAAGATCATATATTCTTAAATATATCGGGTTTTTTTTCTTATTATATTTTGTATCAAATTTGAACCTTTATATTCCCATAGGAAATGCTTCTCCTTTTAATGGGTCTTAAAGCTGCACAAATCCAAATTAGTTGGAACCAAAGCTAAGCAAGTAGATATTGCGTGAGAAATCAAAAATAAAATGAAAGGATACTATTTTCATAATATTTTTTGAACATTATATTTAGAAAGTGTCTATAGCGGCTCTATCATGTATCTTACTTTTCTTATTGATTTATCTTTTAAATTATTAATTTGTAATATTATTTAATTACGAAAAATGATACAACGGATTATCGCAAGTGCAACCTTTGACCCTTTCATTGACAACCTCTCAATTGTTCGACTACTCACGACGCCTACTGCGTAGGTTGAAATGGTTACTAGATTGCCCCTAGTTCAATCTCTAAGTCAAGCATCCACGCATCAAACTATCCCTACGTTGTATTCTTTAACATGATACAATATAATATAATTGTCATTAGATCCAATATCGCTATAGACTTTAACGACGCTGTTACTTCTAAAAAACACATTTTTTGAAAATTAAACTATTATCGCTAATTAATTGCGCTAAAAATCATTTTTGGTGTAGTACAATAATCCGATCAGAGGATTAAGGACAGGAAAGTGTCAGAAGTTTTCTATGTTTGGGGTCAAATTGCTAAATCTAAAACTCAAGGGACATGATTGTAACTTTCCATGTTTCTATGTATTTGTCTTGTAGTGATTTTACTGCAAGTAAGAAGTGTCCTTTTCCAGATCATTAGATTTTGCCAGTTAGATTCAGGTTATAATAATCCTAACCCTTCTATTTCAAGATTCTTTCTATATCAATCAAAGCACATTTAGGTATTGATTATTCCATCTTTTTTTGGTTTTATTGTAACAAATTGTGATCTGGGTTCTTGTTATTTTGGTCAGTTTTAATCAAAATTTTAAAAAAAAATCATTTTTTATTTTGAAACTTTCAAGACTCACAATATGGAGAAATCGTGATGTGGGTTCTTGTTATTTTGGTCAGTTTGAATCAAATTTAGCTTTTTTAGGTTGAAAAGTTTGAATCTTTATGGTTTATTTGGATCTAATCGTAAAGGGTCATGGTGATTTTAAGTGTTTTGTTCATTTTCTTGTTTTTTTAGGTATTTTGACCTGGCTTATTTTTGATATTCTGTTCTGTTTTCTTGATTCAGTGAGGAAATTTTGAAGTGGGAATTTGTTTGTGTTTAGTGGTTGATGAAAAATTGATAATTGGATGGCTGTACAAGAGCTGGTTGAGATCAAATTTAGGCTTGCTGATGGAAGTGATATTGGGCCAAATAAGTATGCATCTAGCACCACAGTGGCATCTCTCAAAGATAAGTTGATTGCACAGTGGCCAAAAGGTTGTGGAATTTACTCACTTGTATACTTAATTATGTGTATTTACATATGTGTTTTTATGGAGTTTGCTTCTTCTGTTGCATATTTTGGTGTTTAGCTATATTCAATCACTACTTTGTTTCTTCATTATTCTGTGATTTGTGGTATGATTGGTGATTGAATGTCGTTTGGTAGCTGGTTAGAGTTACATAGGTATTAGTAATATTACAGAGATTTTTACTTATGTAGGATTTAGTACCAGCATAACTCGCCTCTCTACCAAACGACCCCTGATTGTTGTATTAACTAGAGATTCTGCCTATTTCATTTCTTCAATCATCATAAAATGCTTCGAAACAAAGAATGCATAAGTGGGCACCCAAGGGTGTGGCTTAGTAGTCAATGATGTTGGTTTATCACATGAGGTCTCAGGTTCAATTTCCAGCAAAGACAAAAACACTAGGTGATTTCTTCCGTTTGTTCTACTCTTGGTGGATAGAGTTACCTGTTACCTGTTGCTGGTGGGAGGTGGCAGGTATCCTGTGTTCTACTCTACTCTTGGTGGATAGAGTTACCTGATACATGTTGTTGGTGGGAGGTAGTAGGTATCCCATGGAATTAGTCGAGGTTATCAAAAAAAAGAAGAAGAGGATGCATAAGTGGTAAGGGGCCATTGACTTCTTTTTTTGTGACAATAGCTGCGATATTGAATAAGGAACAAAGTTTGTTTACCCTTTTGCCACCATGTTGAAATGAAGCTTGGGGAGCTGAAAGTTCTCTGGACCAACAATGCACCACATCGGTTCTGCTCCATCTTGATTATGCCGAAAGAGACATACCTCATGGATGGACCTTTGTCCTGGTATGCATGTCAAGTATTTAGAGCAGAAGCAATTATCCATCAGCTTGTTGCAGTTTGGGCTGCTCCAGTTGGATTGCATTAGAAATTTCTTTTTGGCTGTGTGTGCAATTGCCCAGGAAACGATTCCGCACAAACATCAAGATGACAAATCTCTTTGAGAAAAAAGATGAATGGACGAGGATTGAGACGGAGATTTTGGCTCCTCCTCAGTACGAAGGGTGGGTTCCAAAGCCTATTGTGCCAACAAAGTTTGTCTAGCAAACTTCTGCAACTTAGTTGTATAGTCTGTCCTTTTAACTACTAGGGATCGTTTGGCAGAAGGTATTAGAGAAAATAATGCATGTAAGCTTTGGCATTATTTAGTCCCTTGCCCATCTTTTGGTTGTTCAGCGCATCCCTTCGTTCTTTTGCCATGCCCAGTCTTGTGAGCTCTCTGTATAACAGGAGGGGAGCATTCTGATACTTGAACGCTTGAAATAGATAAATAGAGGAGATAAAGGAAAAGATAAAAGCGGTCGATAGAAATTTTAGTGATTTACCTGGGGACTCCATGGGTTTTACAATCGAAAATCCTTCATTCAAAATATCAATAACAGTTTAAATGAAATGATTTTCCAATACATTCCTTATTTATAGATTTCACAACCTCTTTTCCGAGTCCAGTTAGCTTATGTTAGAAAATCGAACCCTGCTCTCATTAGACAGGTTGGTCGGATCAAATGTGCTTACCTTGATTTCAATGGGGTGAGGGGTCTGTCAATTAAAAGCCTATTCCTCCGTACCAAAAAAGAAAGATGGTGGTTGAGGACTAGACTTGGTTTTCACTGCAGTACCTCCTTTGAGTTGAATTCGTTTATTTCTTCAGCTCTATCTCTCATTTTTCTTTTACTGTAAATTAGTCGGCTGCCGTGAATTCAGCAACTAAATTGCTTCAGCATGAGTACTTACTCTGAGTTGGATTATTGTTTTCTCCAGTTGTTGAGTATCTTTCCCAGCCTCTGCTTCTCTTGTTTACTCCCTCTGTCCCAATTTAAGTGTCTTACTTTCCTTTTTAGACTAAACCAACATCCTACATGGAAAGTTTAAGACCACGAGATTTAAAGGACTACACACATGACACATCTTTAATTTAAGACCACAATATTCAAAAATCTCCCTTTATTTCTTAAACACCGTGCCTAGTCAAACTAAGACACTTAGATTGCGACGGAGGGAGTAACTCACTGTTAAATTAGCTGACTGCAATAAGTTTTGCAACTAAGTAGCTCCAACCCTAGTACTTAGATTCTGAACTTGTCAAGTAACTGTAATAGTAATTTATCACTAGAGATTAAAACGTCAAAAAGATTTTAACTTGGAGAAATAGATTGATTAGGTTTGAAAATGAACTAGCAAATGAGTGGGATGTTATGGGATAATATGACTGATATGATGGAGAGAGCTCACACAAACAGTGTTGGAGCAACCAACATATAAAATACTGCCAATTAATATCGAAAAGACACTACAAAACTTCAAAACGAAGAGTGACCTAAATACTCTTTATTATTTCTGGCTTCAAAAGGGACACTTCCTTGTATGATTAAATGGAAACTTTATCTTGCCAACTTTTGACGGTATCATTTTTCTATGTTCTTTCCGTCGTTGTGAAATAATAATCCCACCCAGGAGTAATAGTCACGATTAATAGCAAGAACAGGGGCCAGTAAGGAATTGCTTTAGTATATTCCTTGGTGGGATTATTATTTCCTACCTCTTTCACATAGGCTCTAGAACAGGGGCCAGTAAGGAATTGCCGCTGGTCTGGATTAACATAAGGTGCCACCAATCAAAAGAGCATGTGAGATCTAGAAGCGAAGACACTAGCGGAACAAATGAGATTATCCAATTTCAATGACTAATATCTCTCCGTTTCATTTTTAGTCCATTCAAAAAAAAAATGTCTCTTTCCTTTTTTGGGAACTCTCTATTTCTACTTCCCACACGACATGTTTAAGATCACAAGATTAAATGACATTTTGGAACATTTTACATATCTTTAGTTTAAGACTACAAGATTCAAGGTCATTTTGATACATTCTACATATCTTTAGTTTGAAACCACAATATTCAAAAGTCTTCTTTACTTCTTTAACTCCGTGCCAAGTCAAAACCAGTCAAACAAATTGAAATGGAGGGAATATTATTTATGACAAAATATTAGTTCTAGAACTACGAATCGTTCTTGCGTTTCCAGATCTTCTTCTATATAATTGAGCCAATAATCTAAAATGGATGAAAATTGAGCCACATCCACATATTATTTGTTTCCTTGCTCTAAAGCCAAAGAGAATGTATGATTCCCACTACTTTAAGGAATGAAAAGGATAAGTTGAGACTAATATTTGCATTGTCGGGATTGCAAGAAGTGCATGTCATATGGTGCTGCTATTTTCTCTTCTTTTTCCCCCATGTCCAGAAAATCTCAGTGAGCTCTCTAAAGTTTTCTTTACTAAGCATGCCTCAAATAACTCAGCTAACAGATGATCTTACTGTGGCAGATAAAGATAATGGTCCAAGGACGATAAATGACGTGAAGCTTATAAATGCTGGAAGGATCCTTGAAAATAGTAAAACTCTTGGTGAAACCAGACTTCCAGCCATTGAAGTTCCAGGAGGTGTCATCACTATGCATGTTGTTGTACGGCCCCCCGTTAATGATAGAAACAATGGTAAGTTGCTATATTTTGTACTTCTAGTTCTAGCTCATAGGTCAAGGTTCAGTGTTATGTATACAGTGAACACTCTAATGCATTGTGCTGTCGTCTTTTAGAGGTCTTTTAAGAGTATACATAGACTAGATAGGACAGGCATTGAGTCAGCAAAGGGATCATTTGGTAGCTGGTTAGAATTATGCATGTATTAGTAATGTATGTATCAGTTATTCTATCTTCTACCCACAAAAGATAATACATAAATTCCCTCATATCTTATAAATGTATTAGTTATGCGAACTTGCAAGCCACACGTTGTATTAATTTTAACATGAATAACTTATTTCCTAACTAGCTACCAGACATTGTTTAACTTATATTTACCATCCAGCATGTTCCACATTTATGCATCTGTGGAAGCTTGTAAGACATGTTTTAGACTTGTGATTTCCCCTGCTTGTGAGTTATTTACTAGCTTAGAATGTATATTATTGGTTCGCTTGATTTAGACTAGTGGGTGCCAGTCACTAGGCCTTAGGAGTTTGTATCGTGATAAACTTGGTATCAGAGCACTAGATTAAGTGATTCTCGAGCCGTGGATTTGATTATTTTGTTCTTATCTTATGAAAGCGTACTGAATTATTTTTGTTTACACATTTGTCACAGATAAGCTGAAGGACGATTCCCTTAAAAAAGGCGGGTGTGCTTGTACAATCTTGTAATTCAGTAATGGAATTGTTCCACTTTTGTTATATTTCATGGTGCTATATAATTTTCAGTTGGAGAGTCTTTTGGATGCATTAACAAGTATCCTAAAAGTAAAACTTAGTGAAAAAGGAGAAAAAAGATGTAAAAATATGAAAAGTTTGAAGATAAAGATACAATTATGCTCCTGATTTTTTGATTCAGAATGAAGGGATACCATGTAGTCTCTTGGTATATATGCTAGAACTACAGAAAGGGAAACACTTTTTTGTGAAAGAAAAAGAGATCTCACGTCATCAATATCTATTGAAAATATTGTCTGAATTGGTTGGGTGACTTTGTAGGTGAAATGACAATAATTGAGTGACTGAGATATTTATCATTAGTTAAGTGACATTTGTGTTCAAAATAAAGTTGAGTGACTTTTTGTGATAGAAGTTGTTAGTTGAGTAACTGTTGAGAGGCGTTTATGTTACAAAATGAAATTGAGTGACTTTCTATGATGAAAGTTGTTTTAGTTGAGTGACTGTCTGAGAAATTAACTCGAAGAATGTAAGAATTCACGGAGCAAATATACTTGAAAAGTATTTGCATATAATCTAGACAAATACGGCAAATATTATGAGAGGCTATGATGGTGGGGTGAAGATGAGGTGTGTTGAGGGGTGGGGAGCCAAGGAGGACAGGACACAATTAATATGAAATGTCACTTGTGAAACTTGTTTCCCTATTTCTGTATGGAAGTCATTTTCCTCATTTTTAAAGAATTTGTCTTTATCCGCGACAAAATTGGCTTCTATAGCATGTTACAATTGTGAGTTTGACAAGAAAATGAATTTTGTTTATTCAAAAATCAAAATTAAGATCTCTTTAACAATCAAACAATTACACTAGTAGAAAATCATTACGTAGTCATTTTTTACTATTATGTGTAGTATCTTTATAATCACATATTACAGGTTTGCTCCTTGCACAACTAAGCAATTGTCCAGTAACACAACTAACTTTCTTCCCTAACCAAGAACAACATTTCCCAGAACTACAAGTTTTGTTATCTTCCTCAACAACCAATTTCTTGTTAGTCGTTTCGATTTTTGATGTTGTCTTCATCTTCTCCTTATGAAGTTTTTGCATGACATGAATTTCAGCAACTTGGAGACCAAGTATTTTCCTAAAATTGACCATGTTTACAACTTGGGTGCTTTTTCTAAAAAATAATTGGGAAAATTTTCAAAATAACAATATTTTAGCTTTTAGTGGGACTCCTTAACAATAGTTTCACTATTTATTTAAAATGTCAATATTTTAGTTTGTTAAGGGCTGAGTTATGTATTTATTTTATTTTGATTAATTTGAAAGAATACAAATAATTAATAACAGAATAGAGAAAATCATGGAACAAAAAATTTCAAAAAGGTAAAAAAAATTAAAATTTAACATCAGTTACGTTTTTGAAAGAACATATGTTGTCATTTTTCTTTCTAGCGTTTTTTTCCTTTGTTCTTAAGAATTTCAATTTTTTTTTTTTGTAAACAGTAGTTTGTATTTTATATCTTTTATGAGTGGAAGTGTAAACAGTAGTTTGGCATTCTAGTTCTAGTACAAAAATAAAGGCAGTTGTGAAGTATATACCAAAATATAAATACAAATTAGTTGTAAATCGAAATGATATTGAAAAATACAGTTGCGATGAATACATAATACATAGAATAAGTAGTATTCAAAATAAATTGTATTTATATTTCAATATCCAATTTTGTTATATTATTTCACTTTAAATTTGCAGAAAGTATTTTCTGGCTCAGTTTTTATTTCAATATCATTTTGTATATCAAACGCAGAATGAATACCAATAGTTTTGTATTCCCCTTCTTGTGATGTATTCGTCGCAATTTTATATATTATGTATTCATAAAAATTACTCCCTCCGTCCCATTTTATGTGGCAACATTTGACCGGACACGGAGTTTAAGAAATAAATGAAGACTTTGAAATGTTTACCAAATTGTCCCTTCAAAAAATAGACATATTAAAAAGTAGATTCATTTTTCTCTCTCCTCATAAATGTATTGGAGTACTATTTTTAAGATTAAGTGGGACCAACAAGGGTAAAAGAGGAATTACCTTTAAATACTTACCATATAAGGAAATGTGACATTCTTTTTTGGACTGACCAAAAAGGAAATGGTGCCGCATAAAATGGGACGGAGGGAGTATATTGCTTTAGCCAAATAAAATACAAAATATGTCTTACTAAGTTTGTATTTCAAATATCAGGTTGTATTTCAGTATGATTTTGTATTTCAAACGAAAAAATGAATACCAATAAGTTTCTATTTCCCTTCTTATAATGTATTCGTCACAATTCTATAAATTATGTATTCAATCATAATATATAGAATTGTGACGAATACATTATATACCTATTTGAATGACTACAAACTAAAAAAGAAATACAATGTTTTAAAATAAAAATACAAATGATGAGTAAAAGAAAAACAATTGACAAACAAAAATTAATATGAATACAATTGTGGTATGA
>JAJOOR010031536.1:0-13624 GCA_036250505.1 Solanum acaule | reverse complement strand
CCCCCCCCCCCCCCCCCCCCCCCCCCCCCCCCCCCCCCCCCCCCCCCCCCCAATAGGTTCTGCCCAAAGTTTGACATTGTTACAACAATTTTGATCAAAGTCCGGATATATTTCAGACCTTTTCCCCTAGAAAATATATAAAAGATGAAATAACCGATATATGAATAATTAACCTTACATGACTAATTTCTATAACTAATAAAATTTGAATTACTTTAACAAACTATCAAACGACTCTAAATAGTCATATAAGTGTTTCTCCGATCCTTTCGGTAACATTTAGTAGCTAGTAAAGAAACAACTTAATTATTCACGTATTAATTTATGTATAAGTTATACAATGTATCACAACTACGTTAAAAGTAAGTTATTTATGTAAAAAATTAAGGGTGAACAACACAAATTTCACAATTTTAGGGCCAAATTCCGCCCGTAAGCTTTTGAAATTTCTTGCTAGATTTCTTCTTATTTATACATAATTTATAATTTGGTACTCAAACTTCTTCAACTTGACTAATTTAATTCATGGGAATTAAATAAATATCCTTTACACAAAGCTGAAACGTCTAGATTAAAAACTAAATATATTTTTAACTCTGACTTTGTTTAATTACATCGTCAAAACCCATTTCGTTCATCGCTCATGCATGCACTAAGGGGTGGTTGGGTAATTTAGTAGAAATTAAGTTATTTATGTATTAAATTTTATAAAAGTAATAATTATATTTGGTAGAATTTTTTTCATTTTGTATTAAAATTCAACACATTTAATATGATATTGGGTTTGTAATTTAGAAATTTGCATAGCTCTATAATAAGTTAGGAGGAAATTTGTATATTACTTTATAGAAAATATATAAAAGGTGAAATAACCAATATATGAATAATTAACCTTACCTGACTAATTTCTATAGTTAATGAAATTTGTATAACTTTAACAAACTACCAAATGACTCTAAATAGTCATATAAGTGTTTCTCCGGTCCATTCTGTGACATTTAGTAGCTAGTAAAGAAACAACTTAATTATTTACGTATTAATTTTATGTTTAAGTTATACAATGTATGACAACTAATTTAAAAATAAGTTATTTATGTAAAAATAAATTAAGGATGAACAACACAAATTTCACTATTTTAGGGTCAAATTACGTTCCGTAAGCTTTCAAACTTATCATTCTTGCAAGATTTCGGTCTCTAGATACATGTATCTAGCGCATCCTCATATATGTATTTTGGATACATGAGATTAAAATTAGGTGTAATTTATTTCAGATACACTGTATCCAAGTGAATGTGCATGTGTTTGTGATACACTGACTCTCTCCTATCTCTCTCGTCTCTCTCCCTCTCTCGTTTATCTCTCTCCCTATGTATATGTATTTCAGAATGTATCTTGTATCTACAGATACATGTATCTACTATGATTCACATATATCTAGGATACACTAACTCTCTTGTTCGCTTCCATCGAATCCTATCTCGCTCACATCTCTCCCTATATATGTATTTGTATTTCAAAGTGTATCTGGTAGTAAAAAAATTGTATTTGAGTGTATCCGACTTGAAATATGGTATGGACTTATTAATTAGTGAGACAATATGTTTATTTTAAACTATAGGGAGAATTAGTGAATATGGCAGGAATGTTTGTGTAATTAGTAGTTTTTCCTAAAATTAATCTGATGTTTGGTTTACAATTTAGAAAAACGCATAACTAATCTCCCTTCATTGTAATTTGTTTTTCTGTTTTTGACTTGACACATAAATTAAGAAGAAAAAAACTTTTGAATCTTACGATTTAAAATTAAAATATATGAAAAGTACTAAAATGCCCTTTAATTCTATAGTCGTAAACATGTCATGTGAAAAGTTAGAACTAAAAAATTCCCAAAAAGATTTTTTAAAAAAAAACACAAACTAAAAAGAAATAAATTGAAACGAATGATATATATATAAATTTATGTATTCTTATATTATGTGGATTAAAAAATAAAAAATAATTAATATCTACATTTGCATAATTCTATTGAACTATCAAACCACCCCTCACCGCTCTTGTGTAATCCATTTAGGGTGTGTTTGGTAGGAAAGAAAACATTTTCTGAAAAATGTTTTTCAATTTTTCATGTTTGGTTGACTTAAATATTTTGAAAATTGTTTTTCAAATGAATCTTTTTCCCTCAAATTTAAGGAAAATGACTTTCCTTCAAAATTTAAAGAAAACATTTTCAACTCTATTTCATCCTTAAATTACAATAACTTTCTTCACCCTATCATGTACCCCATACCCGACCCTCCCCATCAAAAATAAATAAATTAAATTTCAAATATTTTTTTACCCCTACTCCCAAACCAGTCCCCAACCTCACTACCCACAAACCATCCCTCCTCCCCAAACAAAAGAAAATAAAAGAATTTAAAAATTACTTTTGAAAAATATTTTAAATTTTAAGATTTTTTTACCTCACCCAACCACTACCCTCTCCACCATAAAAAATAATTATTTTTAAAAAATATTTTAATTTTTTTTTCTTCGTGCCAAACACAACCTTAATTACAACTTATTCGAATACATTACTTAATAATTTCTAGTACTATATTATCTTTGGTCCATTTTTGGTATAGAAAACAACCCAATTGATTCTGGAGAAAAGCAAGTTGGTCTTGAAACCAAACACAAAATAATCTATCTGTTGGTTTACCGATAATCCAATTTAAAATGAGTTTTGCCTATTATCTGATCTCCTTTTGTTTCTTAGTTCTAATTATTTACTATTATCGTAAAGATGTGCAATAGTAATTTATTAGGAGTAATATAATACTTAGTCGGTTTCAATTAATTATTTTTCCTACACTATGGTCCCTTCTTAATTTACCGCTAAGATGTATCTTTGTGTTTGATTTGTTTCTCCGTTTTCTTTTGTGTAAACTTATCGCTAATTCATTCCATTAGTCCATTTATATACTAGTATATATAATTTTTCTTCAGCGTAGTAAATCTTGACAGACACGCAAACAACTGGAAATGCAAAAATATGGAAAGACGTTTTACTCTATAGAACAATGATTTATTTTTACACATCGGAGTTCTAGTTTGGCAGATAAACAATAAATATGTAAGAAATAAAATTCTTATCGGAAAAAGAGATAGTAGTTCTAATAAACAATACATATACTCCTTTCGTCCAACAATAGTAGTTCAATTTTAAAAATCAAGAGATAGTGTCTATTTAACCCTTACTTTTAAATATTATTTATCATCTAATACATTTTTCAAAGTATTAAATTTAATAAAGTCAAAGATTAATATAGTAATATTAACCCTATTATTTATTGTTTCTTAAAGAATATGTCAAGTCAATAGTGAATAATTATTATTCGACAAGAGGAGTATAAGGCACAATAACCATATGTTCATACTATTGAGAATATAATTAAATAATAAAAAGTGTGCTCTCTCTAACAACTTAAGCTTTTAGATAAGATGGTCACACACTTCAACATGGTATCAAAGCAGGCAGAGGTCCGAGATCGAATCTAACCGCCACCCAAATAAAAAAAAGAATTTTCACGTGCTTGGCCCATGAAAAAAATCAGACCCACACGTGAGTGTATCGATCAGTTCGGTTTATCGATTTTCGATTTTTAAATATGTTAAACCGATAACCAAACCAATAAAATATTTGTTATTGATTTTTGGTTTATCGATTTTAGGTCTTTAACAGTTTGATTTTCGGTTTAACCAATAAGAAAATGCTTTCAAAACAAATATATGACTTATCCAATAATTTGATGCGATACACATACATCGAAATAATCATCCCAAACGAGACAACATGGACCAACTTGTTGTATTTTGGTCATCATAACAAAGTCTTGGTCAATTTTCGATCATCAGAATATATAAAACAAAGTCCCCTTTATGCAATAAAGAGAATCAAATAAAATCAAATCAAATCATAGACAAAAGTCAAAACAATAGCAAATAAGACTATGCTTATGGTAAATCATATATAAAGGAAAGACCCAACTAAATGAAGTTCTTACGTTATTTTTTATTTTTTTAAAAAAAACATAATCTAAATTCCTGACGTTAATCAAATTGCAGATTTTTACAATCGTGCAAAAGCTAACATTAGTCAATTATAAACTAACTAAAGTAAATAAGTAATAGTAAAAAGTAAAACCTAGAGGTTAGGGAGTTACTCGGATGATAAGCACCCCTCACTTCCTACCTGAAGGTTGGGAGTTCGAGTCACCAAGGGAGCAAAAAGGGGCGGGAGCTCCTAGGGAGGGTAAGAAAAAAAATAAAAATAAAATCTAAAGGTTAAATAACTAAAAGTAGAGAGGAGAGTTAACTGTTAAGTAGTGTAATTATTGCGTAGGATTTTTATATTTTTTTAGTCTAATATACTACAAATTATATTAATATTTTTTGTTTAATATATTATATATATGTATAACTAAAAATTAAAATAGTAAATTATTATATTTTTAATGGGTTATCGGTTAACCCAATATTAAAAAATCAATAACGAACCGATAACCCAATAATTATTTTTTGTAAGACCATTAAATAACCGTTAACCCAATAACCCAATAACAATAAATCAATAACACTTTTTTCGGTTCGGTTTATTGGACAATTCGGTTTTTGCACACCCCTAACTTTTAGATGAGATGGTCACACACTTCAACACATGCTATCATCATTTGTTAGCTATAAATAAAAAGTTTCCTCTTTACTAAAATTATTTCACTTAAAGATTAGGATAGCCTTAATTTTTTTTTTCATATTTTACCCCTACAATTAATATGACATTTGGAAGTTTAAACAATTTTTTAAGATCTAAATTTTCTTTTCAAGAGGCTAATTAATATGAATAAAAGAGAAAATAGTAAAGTTAATCAATCTACTAATGATTTCTTAATTATAGTATAAAATCGAAAGTGCTCATCTAATATGAAACAGAAGGAGTAAAACACTATAATAATACCCCCAACTAAAAACACTCAATTTAGTATATCTTCTATATTTTATGTCTATTTACTTACTTATATTATATTAAAAATAGATACCTTTTCTCATTAAAGGCTTGTAATTTTTCCAAATAGTTGTCACTTTTATGATAAGGTACAATAAACATATGCATAAATTATGTGTCCAAGGACTTTTGTTCTTCTTGGCATCTGTTATTTTGGCACAAATCTTTTTGACTGTTGGAGGAGAAACCACTGTTAGAAATGTTCACGTAGAAGCTCCTCTTTCATCTGCAGGTATAGACTTCTTTGGATCTTATCCGCTTCAGAGGTTAATCAATAGGGAAATCCGCATTTTTTTGATCTTCCTCTAAAAAATTCTTTTTCATGGGCATCTTCTATTCAAAAGGATCTTACTCAATTCAATAGAAACTTAACTTCTACCCCACTTTTTTTCTTTTCAGGCTAAATTGTTGGGACGGACTTTTTATAGGGATTCAAGCTTGCGAAATGCTTTATCATTCTTACTGAAGAGTAAAACTTATTTTTTGTTGGTTACAAATAGAGGGATTTCCTCTTAGTTTTGCACTATGATTTTTCTAAGTCTTATACTCTTCTTCTTTTTTTAAAAACTCAAGTGTTATCGTTGAGTGACTTCGAAGTTCCACGAAATTTGAGGTACCACTATTCTGATGAAGTAAACTGTTGTATTCTCTGAGGATATATTTCATAACCTCAAATACTTAAGGAAAACACAATGTGAATTCAGTGAGCTCAATTTTTCATTCTTTCCTTTTGTTGTTGTTGTTGTTGTTGTTGAATAGTGATTAGTGTTCATATTTTATTGAATACATATTTAACAGATTTGAATTCCCTAACTTGAATGTTAAATTACTATATTACCCCGAATAAAAAGACTCTTTCACTTGAATGTTAAATTTATTTCTATATACTACTTTAAAAGTATGAACTCTCTAACTTGGATGTTAAATTACTATAATATCCCCAACTAAAAACACTTTCTAACTTGAATGTTAAATTATTGTAATACTCCCAACTAAAAACACTCATTTTAGTATATACTCTATATTTATTTATTAAATTTATATTTTATGATATTAAAAATGTACACCTTTTCATATTGAAGGTTGTAACCTTTCAGAAGGATTGTAACTTCTTCAAAGAATTGTAACTTTCCTAAAGATTGTGGCTTTTTTGAAGAGTTGTGATAATTTCGATTATAAGGCACAATAAGCACAATTCATATATACTTCATATATCCTTTGTTGGCTATAAATAGAGGAGTTCCTCTCATTTTTAAACATATGTAACTGAAATATTTAATTACGATAATATCCCTACTAAAAACACCTATAACTTGAATGTAAAACTATTATAATACTCCCAAACTAAAATCACTCAATTTAATCTTTTATATTATATATTTCTATTTATCATTTATTTATTATTTATTATTTATTTTATAAGCCCCCAAAGGATTATCGGGCATTCCTTCATGTCGGGAGGAGGAAAAGAAGAAGATAAGGACAACTTTCTTTCTTCCATTCCACTCTTGCTCCAATCCCAATAGGCAAAAACATTTTCACATTGAATGATTGTGACTTTTCCAACAAATTGTGACTATTCTTAAGGTTTATGTTTTTTCCGATGAGTTGTGACCTTTATGAAAGGTTGCAACTTTTCTGAAGGATTGTGACTTTTTCAAAAGGTTGTGATTTTTCCAATGAGTTGTGACTTTTACGAAAGAGTTTAACAAACATAAAAATCATATTTGTATGTTATAACTATAGTTTGTATTATTGTGCTCCATAGCAAACTTTATGTTTGCTATGGAGCATCAAATTTGTATAAATCGCTGACAACCTCTCGTTTGTATAAATCGCTGACAACCTCTCGTTTGTATAAATCGCTGGCAGCCTCTCGATTCAATTGTATATATATATAACTACTATGTATATGTATCAATGATTGTGTTTGTATATTTGCATAAAATTTGAATTTGTATACAATTGAATCGAAATAAAACATTGTATATCAAATCTCTCTCTCGCTTTATACAACACAAATAATACATTGTAATTTGTATAATTTGTGTTTGTATAAAGTGAGAGAGAGAGACAAAAGAGAACTGGTAGGGGAAGATCTGTATTTGTATAATTATAAGTGTATAGGACGAAAATATATGTATTTGTTTATACAGTTTTCTCTCGCTTTATACAAACACAAACGCAATTTATACATTTGTGTTTGTATAAAGTGAGAGAGGCGAGGGAGAGTGGCGAGCGAGATTCGCTGGGAGATAGGCGAATGACAACTGTTTGCTCTGGGTTACAATTAAATGAAACTGTAGTTATAACATTTAATTTGAGTTAATAATTTGCTATTTTATACAATTTTCCCATAAATAAAAAGCGTGGGGACTATAATTTGTGTAAATGAAAAACTTAAAATTTCCTATATAGTAAAGAATTATGATTAAATAAACTTTTTCAATTCTAGATGGGTTGCATACGAAGTTGTCAAAATAAAATTAAAAGACATTTTTAATGATTTAACTTTTGATTTGAAGGTTTTTCATTCTTTACCGACATTTAAGATTTTTAACATGCGCATCTTGCATAAATTTTAAACTCCCCCATTTCAAATTAATTGAATTGTTGAAACATTTTTCATTTTTCAAATAACTTAATTGTTCAATTTTCAAGACTACTTTAAGAATGTTCTTCCAATTTTACCCTTGATTAGTTAGTATTGGAATTAGTTATTAATTAATATTTAGTTATTTTAATCATATATTTGACAATGAAAAGTTTTATCTAATTTATGTCTTAATCTTCTTTTCTTAAAGGGTGTGAAACACCTCAACAATTCAATTAATTTGAAATGGAAGTATCAATTATTATATTTCTCACATGTCTAATATCTCACTTTTTTCTTATAGATGAAACAAAAGCATTATTAAGTAAAAAGCGTGTGGACTGTAATTTGTGTAAATGAAAAATTTGTAACTAGCAATATAGTAAAACTTAGTATTTTCTTTTGGTGTTTAAAGCCTCTGGTTCCATTGATATTGACTAAGATTTTTTTCATTAGCAATCTCATATATTGAGTTGAAAAATAAAAAAAATCATTTAGGATTATTCAGCTTATTAGAAGTATAATTAAAATATGTGTTGCTAAGCCGTGCAAAATAATAATAATTATATTTAGCTAAATAATTTATTTTTTTTAAACTGAAGGTATAGTTTTACTTTCTGATCATATATACTTACTTTTACGAGGAAATATGTCCAAAATATTAAGTCTTAATTATTTTAAAATAAAGTATGCTTAATTGATGATCATGACTTGATCAGATTTCCCTAAAACCAATTTTAATATTGTTAGACTATATTTGATTTGTATATTCATTCACTTATATATACTTGTTTATGATATATATGAGTTGTTATATATATATGACACTATGTACAATACATTTTTTCAAGTAGGAAAAAATTATTGTAATAACAAAATAATAAAAAATGATTTTATTTTTTTAAGATTGTGAGTATAATTCTGATTTTTCCTTAATTATTTTCTTTAATTTTTCTCTGTTATTTGAGGACCACTAATAACATATTTTTCAAACATAAGTTGATTTGGACCTCCTTTAAATATATTTGATAGCGATGTAAATTTTGAGAAAGACTGTATTTGATATCTTAATTTCTTTATGGATATTTCAGAATTAATTTATGAGATATTTGAGCAGTCCTCTTCAAGGAATATGGGTCCCTTTTAATAAATTTGAACTAGGTTTAAGATAGAGTAGCCTCCAATTTTCTTTTCTTTCTACTTAACCATCTCAAGTTTAATTAGAATGAGGACCAAAGTAGAACTATCAAAAAACTGTATTATTTTCCGGCATATAATTTTTTTTTAACTTATGTGATAATATTATTGTATCAGAAGTCATGATCAAGACTTTAAAATTTGTTTCTTTCAAATTCTAAGTTAGTGCACATTTTATAATTACTCCTTTATAGTTTAATGCTTGATGGAAAAAAAAATCTTAGTACTTATTGAAGTAATTATGTTTTTTTTAATCGTAAATTAATACGGATATACATGATTACCATGTACCCCCCCTCTCCCCTCTCAAAAGGAATTGGATGATACATAATTTCGAAAGCTTGTATTTGTTCATTATTAAATTTAATTGTGCATCAAATTTTTCGAACCTTTGAGAAGGATTTTCACAAATTATTATTCAATTATTCTTCTTATTGTGAAAAATATTTTGACGCAACGGTTAATTGATCTTAAATATATTACATATACACAATTTGATATACACATATAAAACATGTATCGATAAATTAGTATGAAAAAAATCTCAATAATTCTCTTACACTTTGAACTATTCACTTAGCTAGCGTTTGATCATAGATTTTCAAATATTTTTGGCGAATATTATTTGGGTGAAAATTTGGGTGAAATTTCACCATGTGCTTGGCCATAATATTTGTGAAACATATTTCACTTTTTTAGAAAAAATATGTTATACCCATAAATTTTAAAAACTATCAAAACTAACCATAAGTTTGTCTTACAAGTCAATTGGATCTTCGTTGCAACAAATAATAGGTAGTGTCCATGACACTGGAGCAATGCGGTAGTTTAGAGAGAGTGCAACAAGCATCATTCTATACATCATGAAGTAGACAGAGCACATGACTTTGTTACCCTGAGCCAATTCATCATTTTCATCAACAACCATATCATCGCTTTCATATTCACTGAATATTTCATCACTATTTTGGTGTTCACGTTAAAAATTATGTAATCCAACGCAAATAACTACTATAGAGGGTGTTTTTGTAAAAGATAAAAGTTTGGTGTAAAATTTGAATTATTAAAAAATCCCAAATAATGATATTTGACCCAAATATTAATTTTTTCTAGTATTTGGAAATTTGGATTATTTATCAAATAATGATAATTGTATGGACAAACACTATTTGCTAATATTTTTTTAAAAAAAATTTACTTGAACGATCTATGGTCAAATGGGTCCTAAATGGACTAGAAATATGAGTAATAATTATAATGTGTATATATAAATAATTAAAGTGATGAAAGTCACTTTCAAATTTGCATAGGATACCTTTGAGATGGAACATCTACGATGTCTACCTAGCAGATCTCTCTATATATGTGTATTGTATTATTTTAATTAAATAATTAGGATAAGCATGTCGCTTGTTGGGATCACCAAACACCTAATGAATCTTTCCACGTGAAGTGTTCTTTCCCCCTCACTACTTCACCACTTTCCCAATCATTAACTTTCATCTATATTATAAAAAAAACAGTTCAATCAATTTTCATATCTAATTTATTTATTTGTATATCCACAGATCCAATACTAAAGAAATTACTGCCAAAAACATATTAATTAATTATGAACATGCAACATAATTATTTGTTCCTAGCATGACTTGTGAAGAAGAGTGAAAGTTACATTTCTTTCTACTTGACTGCAGTGTACTGTATAAGGAATGATAACAACTACTAGGTTAGTACAATACTACTTTTTCTAGTTTAAAATTAAATATAAGTTTTAAAATTATTTTTAATTATTTTCAATCTGTTATTATGGAAAATATAAATAACTAAGAACCCCATTAACTAAAAACTAAATATGAAAAAAAATCCCGATAATTTTTCTAAAAATTTAAATAACTTACTTGTTTAGAATTAAAAACACTGAAACAGAACTAGAAAACCCGACATAATAAAATGTTAAGGTGTGGGGGTTCCCTTGTTAATCTTAACTCTTCCAAGACCATTAATACTGTGGGGGTTGGGTGGGTTGACCAAGGGATAGCGAGATAGGCATCGGGATTGGAAAGAAAATAATGAACTTGAAATGTCAAATTTATAGATTTAATTTTTTTGCTTACTCCTATTAGATGAGTAATTTTATTTTATTTTCTTTTAAAAAACTTGTTTTCTTAGATAAAAAATATTATGGCCAAAATCAATTGAAATTTTTTTGAAAGCATTTTCTTAAAAATGTTTCCTACATTCATCCATAGTGTATATAATAGACAATAGTACTGGTAATATTTTATTTTAGCGTTATGTCGGTCCCAATGATTGTGGGCATATAATGTTTTCTTTCCCTGCCCTTTGTAACAGTAATTTATATATACTCTAGGCTGACCTAATAATACATCATTATACTTTTGAGCTACCTATAAACTACCCTTTCAATAATTTCCTTAATTAATAATATACTTTTTGTTGTCTTTCTAATAACTCTTACGGTATGTTTGGTTATTTTTCTAGTCCAATATGCCGTCCCTTGGAAAGTTGTTTTTTTTCACTTGTTAGCATGTGAGAAATGTAATACTATTATTTTCTATTTTATACAGTATGAAATCTAGCAATCAAGTCACTCTACGTACAATAAATAAACAACTGGTTTAATTTGTCTCACCTTTTCCAGTCCTTTTAACACTAATATTTCAAAAATATTAAAAACTATTAAAAAAAACGATGAACAAAGTCGTTATTATTTTATGAAAAATTGGTGTCAAATTGATGAACTGCGCAACATCAGTTTGGTCCTCATTACAAACCGATGAAAACTACCGGTGCTAATGAAGTCGTTATTAATGTTTTCATTGCTTGTTTTATATTCATTATCTGATTCTTCCTCCCCGCTTGTTTCATTTTTCTCAATTGATTCTTCCTCAACATTTGGGATGAAAATTACAATCATTATCATCAACTTCTTTTAATATGTGTTTAGGATGTTATAGACTATTTTCTAACTCCACGTTCACTGGTTGATGAACAGTTGCCACATCTTTTCGGTATGCTGGTTGCACCCAATTTTTGTCTTCCAAAATTTAATTAATTACTGAGCTTCTTCAATTTCAAACAATTTGTTATTTTAGAAATTTTACAATATGTTCTAAGATTAATTTCAAGGTAATTTTGCAATTTTCCAATAATAGGTTTATATAATTTTCATTTTAAACAAATAGTTGGAAAATTAGTTTATCAAAAAATAGTGATTAAATTAAGTATGCATTTTATTCTTCTAAAAGCTCAATTAATTGCATAATTAGTTTTATTTTAAAATAATTAGGTTTTATGTCAAAATAATTATTTTACATCGTTAAAGTTAAGAAGCTCAATAAATTAATGAAGTATAATTTATCTAGTTCCTGTTGTATCAACTTTGTATCAATTCGAGTCAAATTCAATTTGATGAAAATATAAAGTATACCTTACATAAATCTCATAGTGTAAGATCCTAAATTACAACTTATCCCTACTCTTTTCTATTTTACAAAAATCCCTTAAAATATTAATCATCTGGATACATAAGTTTCATCTGGATACATTAATTGTGATACATCATAAAACTTGTGTGTTGAGCTTAATATGGAATATTAATGTAAAATTGATTTTTTTCCCCACAAATCACGCATAACTGATTTTCTTTCCCACAAATCACGCAGAACTTATTCATATCAATTAATTCCAATCTGTAACAGTTTCACAAAATTCAAAACTCAATTTTTCATCTTCTCCATCAATTCGAAATCTTGAATCTCAAATCCTTCATTGTAGATGATTGGACAAACGATTCACAATGTTAAATCATCAATTCGAAATCGTCGAGTATAAGAAATCGTTGAATATAAGAAATCATTCAAAGCATAACAAAGAAACAAAAACTTATTTTGAGTGGTTTTAGCAAATGGGTTGCTACTATTTCCAAGAAATAATTTTATAAGTTCAATTCTTGGAGAAAGAGATGGAGATACTGCTGCAAATGACATTCAACACTGAAACATGGTCATTTTTTGTGGCACATGAAGTATAAAACAGGTGCTTCAATTACCCAATTTAATGAAGTGAAGTTGAAGAAGGAATTGTTGGTACAATAAATATGGAGAAACAAATTGAGTCCTAATAGAATCAACAAATTCAAAATTCAAATTTCTTCTCCTTGTTCATCGAAGAATCTTTTAAATTTATCGTCAAATTGTACTAATACAACATGAACCTATCAATCTTGTTGAGACATTTCGAAATCTGAGAAAGTAAGGTGAGGTATGAACGATACAAAAGTGATAGGTTGGTCAAAACTTTAGTTTTGTGAATCTCAAATCAGTCATTACAATTGAGTTAGAGATCGTGAGTTGAGAAAAAAATTGAAGATCCGATACATCATTGAGGTGAAGAAATAAAAGACTAAATTTTCAATGTATCCGCTATGTATTGATACAACAGACAAAAAGGCTGAAGAGATACATAATTTTGATGGATCATCCATACCTTTTATAATGTTGTGTAATCGTTTTTTGATTTGCGTTTTCGAGATGGATAGATTTATCAATACACCATATATGTATCTTTTAAATTGATAAGTATTGTATTTCTACTGGATACATAAATAAGTAATTGTTACTTATAAGATGTTAGGTTTGAAATCGATACATTATTGTGTGAATTGTGATAGTTGCCATGTATTAGATATATTTAGTATAAATTCGAATTTACGTATCATACCAAAAAATTAGTGCATGATACATTACTATTTATGTATTTTATTT
>JAJOOR010031535.1:0-21437 GCA_036250505.1 Solanum acaule | reverse complement strand
AATCCGCACTCAATTCCTCAAGAAATCGATGAATCCTTGCTTCTTCTCCTCTTTTCTTCTCTTCTTTTCTCTTCTCTCAAAACCCTAACTCTTTTTGACGAAGCGTAAACTGAACCAAATCAATATAGACCCCAACTTAATTACCAAAAAAGAAATTAAATAATTGGGTAGTGAAAAGGTCACAATACCCTTCCAAAAATCCGGTTTTGACTTTCCTTATCTAGGAAACCCAACTTCAAATAGGCATATCTCCCTCATACGAACTGGAAATCACACAAACTTGACGGCGTTGGAAATATAACTCAAAGATATTTACTACGGTATCTTGTAGCACATCTAACTCATTCTTAGTTAGGAGTTATGGTCGTTTGAAGTTGACCCAAAACTCATACTTAACTTAACTTTGTCAATCTTTCCAAATTTGATTATTTCCAAAAATGGTTTCTTTCTAATTCTAGTTCTTTATAGTTCTTTCGAATAGCGGGGTGTTACAATATCTCCCCCTTGGGAACATTTGTCCTCGAATGAGATCAATCTTAGCAGGCTAAGGGTGTAACATCTAACATCTAGCTCAAACACCCAACAAGCAAAATGTAAATACAACATTCCAAATAGAATTATGTTGCCTGCGAGACCTTGGTAAACGTGTGATGAAATCCATATTGATCATCTCTCACTTCCATTCCAAAAGTTCTATATTCTGAGCCATACCACAAGGCCTTTGGTACTCTACTTTAACTTGTTGGCAATTCGGGAACTTAGCAACAAACTCTGCAATGCCCTTCTTCATACTACTCCACCAATAAACTTCTCTCAAATCATGATATATCTTTGTGGAACCCGAATGGATAGAATATCTGGAGCTATGAGCTTCCTCCCAGATCCTCTCTTGAAGTTCATCCACTCTTGGTACACACATCTACCTTGATACCTCAATACACCATCTCCCCCTTATTCAAAAGCCATTACTTTTTGCTTATGAACATTTGCCTTCAATTCAAGAAAAATAGGATTTTGGTCTTGTTTCTCTTTCACTTTTGACACTAATGATGATTCAGCCCCATTCATCACCACTACTCTTCCTTCTGTGGAATCCATTAGTCAAACTCCTAATCGTGCAAGTCTATGCACATCTTCTGCTAACTCTTTCTTATCTTCCTCAAAATGGATGGTACAACCTATAGACAATCTACTCAAGGCATCAACAACAACATTAGCCTTACCTGGGTGATAAAGAATACTCATGTCATAATCCTTGAGTAACTCTAACCACCTTCACTGTCTGAGATTAAGCTCTCTTTGACTAAACACATATTGGAGACTCTTGTGATCGGTGAATACATCCACATGAACACCATACAGATAATGACGCCATATTTTCAAATCAAATACTATGGCAGCCAACTATAGATCATGGGTTGGGTAGTCCCTCTCGTGAACCTTAAGTTGTCTGGAGGCATAAGCTATAACTTTGTCATTCTGCATTAACACACAACCCAAACCAACTCTGGACGCATCATAATATACAACAAAGCCTTGCGTACCTTCTGGTAAGGTCAATACTGGGGCAGCAGTCAACCTCTTTTTCAATTCCTGAAAGTTTTTCTCATAAGCTTCAGACTATTGCTTGCCCCAAGCAAACCCTTCTATGAACCTTCTATAATATCCAGCCAACCCCAAGAACCTCCTAATATCTGTAAGAGATGTGGGTCTAGGCCAATTCTGCACTGCCTCTATCTTTTGGGTATTAACTCTAATTCCCTCATCGGAAACAATGTGGCCTAAGAATTCCAGAGACTCAAGCCAAAACTCACACTTAGAGAACTTGGCATACAACTCTCTATCCTTTAGAGTTTGGAGAACTATTCTTAGATAACTAGCACAATCTTCCTCATTCCTCATTCCTAGAATAGTTTGGAGAACTATTCTTAGACTCAAGCCAAAACTCACACTTAGTTCACATAGCATTGGGTTCGTTCACCCACGCGCCAATCATGTTAATTTCAGAGTAATTTCATCCTAAAAAGTTGAAGGTTTGATGTTCTTGAATTAGCTTTCGTTCTTGAATTAGGATGGGATTGATGAGTTTTCTTAAGATAATCGTATCGATATTTAGAGTTCTTTAGAGTAAGATTCTTGTGTACATGCATTGGGTATCTGAATCTAAACGTAAATTGAGAAAAAGAATCGAATTTACTCGAATTTTGATCAAAAAATGAGTTGAAAAATTCATCGCAACCACCTGGGGAGGGACTAGCACGGCGCTCCCCAGATGAGAAAGAGGACTGGAGAGGCATGCCAACAGTGCACCATTTTGGGGTCTTTGAACTTTAGGGGTTGGCACTCCGTGCCAGCATTGCACCCGGGACGTCTGCCCCCACCCGTTTTCCATCGTTTTACCCTTCTAAGTTCTCCTAAAGTGTTCTAACACTTTCTATCGATTCTAACTACTATAAATGACTTCTAAACGTGCATAAATCATCCATAAAAATGAATCATAACCTTGAATCCATAAATTTAAATTCAAGGAAAGTTAAGAGCCAAGTCTAGAGAGTTCTTAGAGTCTTTTCAAAAGTCTTTTACAAATGTTTTAAGCTTGTTTTAAGACTTGAGTAATGAGTTGAGTAAGAGCAAGAGTGAAGGTCATTTTCTTCAAAATATTATATGGGAACTAAGTATTCC
The DNA here is from genome assembly GCA_036250505.1 of Solanum acaule. Classification (NCBI taxonomy): domain Eukaryota; kingdom Viridiplantae; phylum Streptophyta; class Magnoliopsida; order Solanales; family Solanaceae; genus Solanum; species Solanum acaule. The sequence continues at coordinate 18,755 of JAJOOR010031535.1, read as the reverse complement.
CAAAGAGTAAATGTTTTCACATTTAAACAAGAGAGGAAACACTGATTTCCAAGAGAGCTTTTGAGCTAGTTTTTGAGTAATAATCTCAAACCACAGAAAGAGTTATGTTTTTAAACATATGAGCTAGTTACCTTTTGGGAGTAGTATTGAGCAATGATATGGGGACGAGTTTGAGTACAGATAATTCAAAGTCTCCATAAACCATGTAGCCAACATGGGTAGAAAAAAGTCATATTTTTTTAGATAATTCATTAATTCTTTTAGCATAGACTAGTGGATCCACTTAATAGTAGGTTCTATACTCCGGAAAAGTATAGGACGACCCTGGCAGCGTGAGGCAAGAGGTTGTATCATCACATAGCTCATAGTGATGGTTGTCGGTTGGAGAATCTCCCACAAAGTTACTTGTATTTTTATGTACAAAACTAAGTACTATAGTGTTTTTTTGTTATACACTGAGTTATTATCTTCATCTTTAAAAGCTTTTCTTTATACTGCATCCTTATTACTGCTTTATATTAAAATGAATAGATTTGAGTTAAGGTGAGGTAAGTTTCTTTAGTTGCTTTTCAGGCTTATGTCTTGTTTTAGAATTCCCCTCGCATGCTCGTACATTAGGTGTACTAACGCCATTTGGCCTGCATTATTTTATAATGCAGATACAGGTAACTAGGATCAACATCCAGTGCTTTGTTGATCTAGTTAAGCATTTCAGAGTCTTTTGGTGAGCCTCCTTGCTTTCTAGAGGATCCCTTTTATATTTCTTTGTCATTTCAGTTGGTAGGATGATTAGGCGTCTTGTCCCGACATCCCTCATAGTATTAGAGTCTTCATAGATTGATTGTTATTAATTCATTAGTATTATTCATTTATGTTTTTTGGATTAAGACTTGAGTTGCCTTACTATCCAGTTGAATGCTTTATTTTATATCAAGAATTTATCTCCGTTGAGTAAAGTTTTCCGCTGAGTAGTAAGCCAGGCCAAGGGTTCGCTTGGGGCCTGCAATATATGGTTCTGGAGTGCCTATCTCCCCAAGGGTGTAGGTTTGGGGCGTGACATAGTATCTCTCCATGGGGTGATCCAATGCTGTTCGTGAAAAAAAAGGTGGTTCACTCAAAATGTGCATTGACTATCGTCAGTTGAAAAAAGTCACCATCAATAATAAGTATCCCATCCCCAAGATTAATGACTTGTTCGACCAACTTCAGGGTGCTAGTTGCTTTTCTAAGATTGACTTCAGATCTGGCTATCATCAGCTCAAAGTCAGAAATAGTGACATTTGCAGATAGCTTTCAGAACTCGGTATAGTCATTATGAATTTGTAGTTATGTCTTTTGGATTAACAAATGCTCCTGTAACTTTCATGGACTTAATGAATAGGGTGTTCAAACAGTATTTGAACTTATTCATTATTGTCTTCATTGATGATATCCTCATTAATTCTCGGAGTGAGGAGTAGCATGCGAATCATCTGAGAGTCATTCTGCAAACTCTCAAAGATCACCAGCTATTCGCTAAGTTCAGCAAATGTGAATTTTGGTTGTAGTATGTTGCTTTCCTTGATCATGTGGTATCCAACGAAGGGATCCGAGTAGATTCTCAGAAATTGGAGACAATACAACATTGGCCCAGACCCACCGCTCCAACAGATATAAGAAGTTTCTTGGGTTTTGTCGGTTATTATAGGAAATTTGTTGAAGGATTTTCATCCATAGCTTCCCCATTGACCAAGTTGACTCAGAAGAAGGTCAAATTTCAGTGGTCAGATGAGTGCGAGAAAAGTTTCTCAGAACTGAAGACTAGATTGACTACAACTCCTGTCTTGACTCTACCAGATGGTTCAGACGGTTATGTGATTTATTGTGATGCATCCAGGGCCAGCCTAGGTCGTGTGTTTATGCCGCAAGGTAAGGTCATAGCTTATTCTTCTAGACAGCTTAAGGTCCATGAGAAGAAATAGCTGACTCATGACCTTGAGCTTGGAGCTGTAGTATTTGCCCTAAAGATTTGGAGACATTACTTGTATGGTGTTCACGTAGATATGTTCACAGAGCATAAGAGCCTTCGGTATGTGTTCACCCAGAAAGAGTTGAATTTTCGTCAGAAATGATGGCTTGAATTCCTTAAAGACTATGATATGAATGTGCTTTACCATCCTGGTTAGGCCAAGTAGTGGCTGATGCTCTCAGCAGGCTGTCTATGGGTAGTGTAGCACATGTTGAGGAAGAAAGGAAAGAGCTAGCCAAAGCTATTCACCGGCTTGCTCGCTTAAGAGTTTACCTTAAATACATATCAGATAGTGGGGTGAAAGTTCAGAATGGATCAAAATCTTTATTAGTAGCGGAGATTAAAGAAAAATAGGATATTGATCCTATATTACTTTAGTTGAAAGGTTCAGTTCATCGGCAGAAAGTAAAGGTTTTCTCCCAATGGGGAGATGGTGTACTTCGTTACCAGGGTCCCTTATGTGTTCCTAATGTGGGTGAGTTGAGGCAACAGATCCTTGTAGAAGCTCAAAACTCTAGGTATTCCATTCATCCAGGTGCCACTAAGATGTACCGTGATCTAGGGAAGTCTTTTGGTGGAACGGCATGTAAAGGGTCATAGCAAATTTTGTGGCTAATTGTTCTAACTATCAATGGGTTAAGGTATAACATCAGAGACCAGGAGGTATGACTCAGGAGATTAACATTCCTACATAGAAGTGGGAAGTGATAAATATGGACTTCATTACGGGTTTACCTCATACTCATAGACAACATGACTCCATTTGGGTGATAGTAGATAGAGTCACTAAGTCCGATCACTTCTTGGCTGTCAAGACTACAGATTCAGCGGAGGACTACGCCAAACTCTACACTAATGAGATAGTTAGGTTGCATGGAGTTACCTTTTCTATCAAATCAGATAGAGGTCCTCAGTTTACCTCTCATTTCTGGGAATCGTTTTAGAAAGGTCTTGGTACTTAGGTAAATCTCAGTACAATATTTCATCCACAGAGGGATGGTTAGGTAAAACGTACCATTCATACCTTAGAGGACATGTTGAGAGCTTGTGTGATCAATTTAAAGGGCAGTTGGGATGATCACCTACCTCTCATAGAGTTTACATATAATAATAACTTTCATTCCAGTATTCAGATGGCCCCGTATAAGGCACTATATGGGCGTAGATGAAAGTCTCTGATTGGTTGGTTTGAAGTAGCTGAATCAGCCTTGATTGGGCCAGATTTTGGTTCATGAGGCTATGCAGAAAGTTCAACTCATCAGAGATAGATTAAAAACAGCCTAAAGTCATCAGAAGTCCTATGCATATGTGAATAGAAAGGACTTAGAGTTTGAAATCGATGATTGGGTTTTCCTGAAAGTGTCACCTATGAAAGGGGTGATGAGATTTGGAAAGAAAGGAAAGCTCAGTCCTAGATATGTAGGTCCGTACAAAATCTTGAAAAAGGTTGGTAATGTGGCTTATGAGTTAGAGTTGCTAGCAGAACTAGCAGCGGTTCACCCAATCTTCGACATTTCCTTGTTGAAGAAGTGTGTGGGTTATTTGACATCAATAGTACCATTAGAGAGTGTGGCTGTGAAAAATAGTCTCACCTATGAAGTAGTGCCTATTGAAATTCTTGACCATCAGGTTCGTAGGTTGAGAAATACGGAAGTCGCTTCAGTAAAGGTTTTGTGGAGGAGTCAGTCATTAGAGGGAGCTACTTGGTAAGCAGAAACAGCCATGATGGCCAAGTATCCTCATCTCTTTCCTTCCGATATCGTTTCAGCTTTAGGTAATAGTTCCTCTCCAGTCTCTCAGTTTACTCTTGCATAAATTCAGTCTCAGTATCTTGTTCCTTCAGTTGTCCTTGCATTTTAGCATATTTGTATGTTCAGGGAACTCAGTTCAGTTAGATATCAGTTTCTAGTACTTAGTGGTAGGGATTGCAGCTTCTTCCCTCCATACTCAGCTTATTTAGATTTCATTCGAGGATGAATGTTCCCAAGGGGGAGATAATGTAACACTTCAGATCTTAAAAATGAAGAAAATTCTAGTTTTTAGAAAATCTGGTGCCAGCTTCAACGGAACCACCCACGAACCGTAGGTGGGGTTCAGTCGTTAAGGCCCAAATTTTTATAGTATCTGATCCCACCCACGGTCGACTATTACGGTCCATGGTTGGACCTATGGACCATAGGTTTGACTGTAGGTGAGGGACAGCAACCAATTAAAGGAAAATTATTGTTGGGTCAACTTCAAAAGGTCATAGATTTTAGCACAAAATGAATTATGTGGCCCATGACCTACCAAATGAAAGATAATTGAATCCTCTTTCCAATGCCACCAAGTTTGATAAAATCCCATCTCAGAGTAAAAATTTATGCTCATTTTAGTGAAGCCCTGGCGGGGAGATCATGAACAACAAATCCAAATGACGGCCAGTCATCCAAACGACGGACCATCATTCCCTCCGTGGAAGGGCTTCGTTAGAATTAAGTCAGGGTCGTTTTGGTCTTTTCCCCTATGCATTGGGCACTTAAACTACGTTGTTTGATGCCTAAACTACGTCATTTTTACTCAGTTTAAGCCTAATAACCTAGTCCAAACATAACCAAAACCTTTATTCACCAATATTCACCAAAACTTAGAGCGAAAAAGAAAAGAAAGAGTCGACCAACCCCTCAAGAACGCACAATAGGTTTCTTCAGTTCCAATCCCGAAATCGAAGGATTTCTCCGTAGATTTTGTCACCAGGTATGTGGGATTTCACTAGTGGGTTTCTTTCATCCACTAGGTCCCTAGAATTCAGTCAGGTTCTTGATTCGCTATATCTTTCTTAGACCTAGGGTTTCTAAAACCTTAGATATTGGTTGTGATTTAGCTGTTATAGTATTCTTAATCAGATTATCATGTTTTCATGAAATCGTTGCTTAGTTCCTTACATGAAACTCAAAACCTTAGTTGTGTTGATTCTCTTAGTTCATGAATTACACTTGCTAGGTCAGTTTAATAGATATACATGCTCCAATTTCGAATGTTTCATTTTCAGTACCTAAATGTTGCATTCTCATATTTGCATGTCAGAATATTGAGCTATCCAGTATTTCAGTTATGCTGTGTCATACACATTTCCAGTTGGGAGTAGGCTTAGTACCGAGTTGGACTAGGGTTCAACATACCCTCATAGTCCCAGAACTACGTGGCCCCGTAGGTTTATAAGTCCCCTCTATTGGGCATCAGATTTAGTGATCACGCTAGTCATGCCTTTATACCCTTAGCAAGGTATATTGGATTCTCTCAATGGAGCGTATACATCGGACTCTGCATTTAGTTCACGTGGTTTTATGTCGATTACTAGTAGCTCCCACAGTTAGATCTAGTGCATTTTGACCAAATTTTTAGTTATACTTCAGTATTCAGTCTCAGCATGTTAAATTCATGATTAGTACTTGATCATTTCATTTAGCGTAGTTTTCAGTTATAATTCAGTATCTATATTTCTGTTCAGATTATGTTGTTGCTCAATTATGTTTGTTTAGCATTTATACCTTGTTCAACTATTATCTATATCATGCATGCTCAGTACATTCCAAGTACTGATGCATACTCTGCGCTACATCCTTTCATGATATAGGTTAGGTGTTCAGCATCCAGATCACGCATAGATCGGTTCCCGATCCATATTCAGCAGCTTCAGTGGTGAGTCCTCATACTTCTAGGACAATAGACATGTCTTTCATATTCAGTCTTTTATTTCAGTTTTCAGTTTTGCTAGAGTTAGCTTGGGGCATGTCCCAACAACTCTCGTTAGTAGAGACTTTCTAGACATAGTGTTAGATTCAACTTTATATTTGAGTGAATGTTCACTATCGTTGAACTCTTAGTAGTTTTATATATATTCAGACCACTATTGGGTATTCCCTATCTTTCAGTTATCTCTTGTTTTAGCTTCCACATAGTATCTCTTATTCAGTTATTATTAGTATGCTTGATATATGCCAGACACAGGGTTAGCTTGGGGTCACTCGTGATCCTAGGTCCCATGTTACGTCAACCGGGTAGCCTCGGAGAGTGACAAACTAAATTAGCCAATCACTTTTGAATATGACGCCAATATTACGAAAATCACACTTTTTATTGCTGAAAATTTACAATTATTACATAATCATATATATATATATCAGCCTTTCCAGTACCATTTATTTATATAAATTTGGTGTATACAAAGGTAAGGTTATATCATTAATTATTTTTAAAAAGATGAATTATACAAACATGTAAACACCAATTCTATAACAATCATTACACCAATAATAGGAATTTCCAATCAACATTAACCAATGTTTGATTAAAGTGCAATTAAGATTCACCAAAAACATCTAAATTTCAACAAAAATCTAAAAAATTCAATTGCATATTTTTTTTCAATAAAACAAAAAAAAACACATTTACTACAAGTGACTTTACACCTCTTGAATTTTCCTACGTTGAGTCCCTTCTTATGGTCGTTATTTGGTGGTATGCCTAATTCCTTTCTTGCAATTTGTCGTAACACTATCTCTTGATGGAATATCCCAAGTGCTTTTGCAAGACAATGGTCTAATTGAGATTGCATAAGTATCTTGAAAATTCTTATTACTATAATAGGCTAAACAATAATATTCACGATTCTTGTTTCTGTATCTAATAGCAGCAACCACATGACTACAAGGGATCTCATCATGTTGAAATCTTCCACAACTACAAATTCAAGTTTTCAAACATACCATAAACCTTTTTTTACCATCTATAACTGTATAAAGATATTTTGTTGATGCACGTACCTTCATTTAAAAGCATACCAAATTAATAATAATAAAAACCCAACATACTATATAAAATAAATAATTGTTGATCCTTACAATCATATGATGCGACATATTTTTATTGTCCTCCAACATATCATTGTACTTATTTGTTAAGGTTGTTGTAGTTTTCCTACCCTTTTTGTTGTGTTTCTCATTCCAAGTGTCAACTGTTTTGCGCACAAATTCTAATAAGGCCCTACTGGCAACTTTCTTTTAAACAGAATAACATTATTTATTGACTCCCCAATGTTACATGTTAATGTCCAAGTCCTCTTTACTTTTGAATGTCAACAGACTATTTTTCTTAATTTACTTTCACAAGATATGCCTTGTACTTTAGATTAATCTGATCAATTCTTTCGATCTGTTCATCAAACTCTTGCACAATTTATGCTTTTGCTAAACTGAAGAATAATTTTCTCACCTCTTCAGTATCTCTAGGTGTTTTCTTTAGTAAATTGATCCACATATGATAAAGACACATGTTATGTCAAAATTCAAGATAAATCGCGACAATAGCATTTCATATACTCTTATTTCTATCAGAAACAAAGTAAATATTGTCTCTATCACCAAATGCAATTTTGAAATTCTCAATGAACCACAACCTTGAATTGTCATTTTTCGAATCAACAATGTTGTATGCAAGTGGCAAGATATAGCCTATAAATAAATTAGATTTTACACGATAAGCCACCACAAACATTTCTATCTAAATAGTACATAAATATATGTAAAACAAATTAACTATTTTTTAACACAATAAAAGCATACCTTCCGAATCCAATGTGCTAGCTATCAACATTATTTCTTCATAAATTGATTTCGAATGTGTACAATCAACTACCAATATTGGTCGACAATATTCCCATCCTCTAATACTAGCATCGATCAAGTGTTGTAAATGAATACAAAAAGTTATTTTCATCTGTTTTTTATAATTCACAACTATCCTTGGATAAGTTGTTTCCAATATATATAAATACATCAGAATTTTTTCATATGATTCTTCAGGGTCATCTCTTAACATCTTGAAAGCATTTTCTTTACCTTCTCCATACTTGCATGTATGTTCATTAAATTTCTTGTATTCTCAGCATGTCTGCTTGTATGTCATTTTGTGTGTAAATTGTTTTTGCATCAAAATACTTTTCAATAAACATTGCACCAAGCACACTGCTAGTATACTGACGCTTTGAATGAATGATGTCCTTCTGTAATGACCTTTTCCCTTCGTTATGGAAAATTCAATAGGGAAAGAATTTGGGCTAGAAAACTTTTGAGTAGTAACTTCCAAATTTCTAGCCTAGGGCAGACTTGGACAAAATCTGATTCAGGTGAGGTCTAGGGAAATTGGGTAATAAATAGGGGGTTTAATTATGAAATTGATCACATGAGTGGATAGCCAAGACGTTAAGAAGCCTTCGTGTCTTTACGAAATCAAATTCGAGCGAGTAAAACTCCTGAAACTAATCTTGGCGTGAAGGGGTAGTTTTAGAACGTCAAGGTTTGAAGGTGTGTTGCGAAATGGGAGTTTGAAACTCAAATTCCGAGTTTTTGTCTGGCTACAAGTCATTGGGATGGGATTAATCCCGCCAAAGCGGGGTCGCTATGGCGGGTAGTGGTCGCTGTGGCGGGGCAGTCGCGACTTAAATCGGGGAAAAACCCCAAAAATGTTATTTTCTGCAAAACTTTATTCTTAAGAGCTAAGGCATGACCCAGGGCAGTTTCTTGAAAGATTTTCACTAATTATAGCGCTAGAGGTAAGATAATTACTCCCCTAATCCGTATTTCGATTCTTTGAACTTAGAATCTTGGGTAACTAACGTTGGGGGAGGGTTTTGGCCAAAAGTTAATGATGGGAAAAGCCCAAGTTGAACATTAAGATCTTAGATTTGACCTTGGATTGATAATTTTGTTATAATCCGGGTAAATTAGACCTCATTTATTGATCCTTGCAATAATTGATTATTATAGACCAAGAACGAGCTTAAAGACTCCGAAAAAGGAAGGCTCACGTGTCTAAGGAGTGTTCAAGCATATTTTTGAGGTAGGTGATGGTTCAATTTCCTGTTTGTGTGATATATGTCGATTAATTGCTTCATTGTATACATGCATGTATGTGAATCGAATCTAATGAAATGATTATGTGCGAACAATTATATGCCATGAATTTGTTACTTGACAGTGTTACTATGTGCACTATTCATTATAGTGTGGTTGTGATTGTGGTTGTGTAGATTGGATCGGGTGTCACGTTCTGACACATATATTGGATCGGGTGTCACGTTCTGACACATATATATTAGATCGGGTGTCACATTCCAACAAACTAACAGTTTGTGTGTGGGTTCCCTCAGAGGACTACTTGTGATTATTACATTCATGTCTACCTGTCATTGATATTGGGAATTTGTATGTTGCTCTTGAAATGATAATTGAACTATATATTATGTATATGTGTGTTTACTGTGTTGTAATTACTTGCTTGTATTTTGCTTACTAGAGTAGTCGTGTGATCCTACCAGTACATTGTGGTGTGTGTACTGATACTGCACTTGCTTGTTCTTTGTTGAGTATAGGGCATCTTTAGGAGGCTACTGATAGACCTCAGTTAGGGAATCAGTGATCGAGACCGGATTCGAAGGTGAACCAGTTCTTTCAGGCTGTCATGGATCCTTCATTTTGTCTAGTCCATTCTCTTCGGACTCAGACTAGTGTTTTTTTATATTTTCTTATGTTTAGTTTTGGGGTTGCACCTCTTTTTCTTAAACTTGTTGAACTGCAGAGTTTTGGTACAATGACTTTCAGGTTCTAGGGTTTGAATTTCCGCAATAGTCATGTTTAGTTGTTTATTTACACTTTCAGAGTTTATGGAAACTCCATGTTAATTCATCATTTAAACATGCTTCAGTATCTTTAAATGCTTAGTTGTCGTTAAGTTACTTAGTCGAGTTGTAGTAATAGTTCTTCCACCGGAAGGTTAGTGTGGGTGCTAATCACGACGGTCTTGGTTGTGAAAATTTTTGTATCAGAGCCCTTGGTTCGTTGATCTCGTTGTACCAAAATGAGTCTAGTAGAGTCTTGCGGAACGGTACAGAGACGTCTGTACTTTTATTCGAGAGGCTACAAGACTTTAGGAAATCTCTTTGGTTTTTTCTTCTTTCGTGCTATGACTTGATTTCAATTGGTATCTAGTGATCCAAATTGGTATCTAATCTCCTTCCCTCTTCTGTCTGCAGATGGTTAACATGCGATACAATGGTGTCAGGCTCGTAGCCCACATTAATGAGCTAGTAAAGGAGTCTGTAGTAAGAGGACTCGGTCGAGTCAAGGGTATAAGAAGAGGAAGGGCCAGAGGCTGAGAAAGGGTAGCACCCACCAGGAGTGGAGCGCTAGTTGAAAATGCTCCCAGGGAAAAGGCCCCTCCTGCACCCCAAAAAGTGGTGGGAGAGGATGTGGAGATCGAGGACAAGGAGGATGTTGGACCAGAGGGGGATGCACATGCGGAGATTCCAAGTATTCCTCCCTTAGACCGAGTGTTAACTCAACAGATCATGACTTTTCTGAAGGAGTTGGTCGGCCCTCGATTCCTTCCCACAGTGCAAGCAGGTCAACCCCCCATTGTTGTTACTATTCCCAAAATGGGTGGAACATTAGGCACTAATGCCTTTTTTGTCCCCTATTGGGCCATGTGATGATTGGTACAGAGCATGAGATGTTGACTAAGTTTCTAAAGTTGTAGCCGCCTGTGTTCCATGGTTCTGAGAGTGAGGACGCCTATGAGTTCATTTTGGATTGCTATGATAGGCTTCACAAGTTAGGCATTGTACATCAGCATGGAGTAAAGTTTGTGACCTTCCAACTTCAAGGTGAGGCTAAGCAGTGGTGGAGGGCCTATGTGGAATACAGATCGCCAGTCTTGCCCCTACTCACTTGGACGCAATTCCATGGCTTTGTTTCTGGAGAAGTATGTGCCCTGGACTTTGAGGGATCGTAAGAAAGATGAGTTCATGGCCTTGGAGTAGGGTGGTATGACTGTAGCTTCTTATGAGGCTAAGTTGCATGCCTTGTCCAGATATGCTACCCAGTTGGTGACTACATAAGAGGAGAGGATTTGTCTATTCATCAAGGGATTGAACCCCGAGTTCCACGTATTGTCTATTCACATGACCTCTGTAGATAAAAGTTTTAATGAGGTGACAAACTTTGTGAAGAAAGTGGAAGGAGTTCGACGTGATGGGCAGGCCAAGGCTTTGGCTAAGAAACCCAAGAGCACAGGTAACTTCCATGGTTCCTACTCCAGAGGTTCAGGTAGGCCGACACTTGTAGCTCGACCAATGTAGTCAGCGATGACTGCTTCTACAGGTGGTTACTCAAAAACTCCATAGTAGACTTCTATTCAGGATAGACAGGGAGCCACACCTTCGTCTGGAAGCATGCTGTCTTTTGACCGCAGTTGTTAGAATTGTGGAGAACCTGTGCATATGAGGAGCTATAGTCCCCATCCGCGCATGTCTGATCCCATGCAATAGCAGACCAGAGCAGTGGTACCCATAAGCAATGGTAATAATGGCAGAGGACGTCCACAAGGTGGGCGATGAGGGAATCAGCGAGGCCATGGAAATGGTAATCCAAGTAGAGGAGCAGTGCAACTAGGCAATGAGGTTATCCGTCAAGATGACAAGGTTTAGTTTTATGCCTTTTCGGGCAAGACTGAGGCTTAGGCGTCTAATGCAGGTACCATTCTTATATGTGACCGGATGGCTACTATTTTGTTTGATCCTGGTTCTACTTATTCATATGTGTCACTTCAGTTTGCCTTAGGATTTGATGCGGTTTTTGATGTACTTGATTCCCCTCATCCATATTTCCACTCCAGTTGGAGAGTCTGTCATAGTCACCCATGTGTATCGTGCTTGTCCTGTTCTGTTTATGTGTTTTCAGACTTGGGTTGATTTTGTTGTTCTGGATATGAATGACTTTCGATATAATCTTAGGCATGACTCGATTGTCCCCCTACTATGTTGTGCTTAATTATAATGCTAAGTCTATGACTCTAGAGATCTGGGTAGGGAAAAATTTGAGTGGGAAGTGGTCTACAAGTCTAAGCCAGCTAAGGTCATATATCTTTCGTTCGGGCTAGGAAACTGGTGGGGCAAAGGTGTTTGGCATATTTGGCTCATATTCGAGATGTTGATGTCGAGTCTCCCTCTATTGAGTCTATTCCTATAGCGTCTGAATTTAAGGAAGTGTTTCCTACCAATTTTCCTTGTATTCCTCCGGATAGGGATATAGATTTCTGCATTGACTTGGAACTGGGCACTCGCCTCATCTCAATTCCACCTTATCGCATGGTTCCGACAGAATTGAGAGAGCTTAAAGCTCAAATCTAGGAGCTTCTTGATAAAGTTTTCATCTGTCCTAGTGCTTCCCCATGGGGTGCTCCTGCCTTGTTTGTTAAGAAGAAGGATGGTAGTATGAGGGTATGCATAGATTATCGACAGTTAGAAAGGGTCACCATTCAAAATAAGTATTTGTTGCCTCGGATAGATGATCTCTTTGACCAGTTGCAGGGTGCATCAATTTTCTCTAAAATTGATCTAAGGTTTGGTTACCATCAGTTAAAGATTATGAGGATGTACCAAAAATGACTTTTAGGACCCGTTGTGGGCACTATGAATTCCTAGTGATGTCATTTGGATTGGCAAATGCATTTCCAACTTTCATGAGTTTGATGAATGGTGTGTTCAAACCATTCCTAGATTCTTTTGTTATCGTCTTTATTGATGAAATTTTGGTTTATTTAAAGAGTAAGGAAGAGCACGCCGACAATCTTCTTATTGTTTTGGGTGTCCTTGGGAAACATAAGTTATATGCCAAATTTTCCAAGTGTGAGTTTTGGTTGACTTCAGTTGCCTTTTTGGGGCATATGGTTTCAAGGGAAGGGGTAATGGTAGATCCCCAAAATATGGAAGAAGTCGAGAACTGGGTCCGGCCTAGCTATGTGACTAAAGTTAGGAGTTTTGTGGGGCTCGCTAGCTACTATCGATGGTTTGTGAAAAATTTTGCTTCTATCGCCACACATTTGACAAGGCTGACCCAAAATGAGGTGCCTTTCAAGTGGACTGACAAGTGTGAAAAGAACTTCCAAAAACTCCAGACCTTTCTGACCACAACACTTATTCTGGAACTGTCAGTGGAAGGTAAAAATTTGATTGTTTATTGTGATGCTTCACATTCGGGTTTGGGTGTTGTGTTGATGAAGGATAAGAATGTCATAACTTATGCATCACGGCAGCTGAAGGTGCATGAGAGGAACTACTTGACACATGATTTGGAGTTGGCAGTGGTAGTGTTTACCCTCAAGATCTGGCGGTATTACCTTTATGGTGTTAACTGTGAGGTGTTTACTGACCATCGTAGTCTACAACAATTATTCACCCAGAAAGACCTGAATCTGAGACAGTGAAGGTAGATGGAGTTACTCAAGGATTATGATTTCACCATCTAGTATCATCCGAGTAAGGCTTACGTGGTGGCAAACACGTTGAGCCAGAAGACAGTGAGTATGGGTAGTATAGCTTGCTTGGGTGTGTCCAAGCGACCTTTAGCCAAGGAGATTCAGACCTTGGAGTCTAAGTTCATGCAGTTGGGCATCTCAGAGAAAGGTGGGGTGTTAGCCACTATTGAGGTTAGGCCCATATATATTGAGGAGATCAAGGCCAAACAATTTGAGGATGAGAGTTTGAATGTACTTAGAATGAAGACAGTGTCTGGCAAGGCACAAGATGCGACTTTTGATGCGGGTGGTGTGCTCAGTTTTAAGGGAATAATTTATGTTCCCCGAGTGGATGACTTGATTCAGAAGATGTTGACAAAATCTCATGGTTTTTGGTATTCCATTCATCTGGGTGTGACCAAGATGTACCGAGATTTGAAATGACTTTATTGGTGGTCTGGCATGAAGAAAAACATAGCTAAGTTTGTGGCTAAGTGCCAAAACTGCAAGAAGGTAAAGTATGAGCACCAAAGGCCTGTAGGTTTGCTTCAGTGAATGCCAATTCCCGAATGTAAGTGGGAAAGGATAACTATGGATTTCGTGGTTGGTCTTCCCAAGACCTTAGGGAAGTTTGATTCCATTTGGGTGGTGGTTCATAGATTGACTAAGTCAGCCCACTTCATTCAAGTCACTGTAGACTATAATGCGTGGCAGTTGGCTAAGGTGTATGTGAAGGAGATAGCGAGGCATCATGGGGTGCCCCTTTCTATCATCTCAGACCGTGGTACGCAGTTCACATCCAAGTTTTGGGGAAAGTTGCATGAGGAATTGGGCACTCAACTCACTTTTAGCACAGCCTCCCATCCACAAATAGACGGACAGTCAGAGAACACTATTTAAGTGTTAGAGGAAATGTTGAGGGCATGTGTGATTGACTTTGGAGGGCATTGGGACAAGTTTTTACCTTTGTGTGAGTTCTCCTATAATAACATTTACCACTCCAGCATTGACATGGAACTGTTTGAGGCACTTTATGGGAGGGGATGTAGATCACTCATAGGATGGTTTGAGGCTGGAGATGTGAAACATTTGAGGGTTGATTTGGTGAGAGATGCTCAGGATAAAGTGAGAAACATCCAAGCGAAGCTTCTAGAAGCCTAGAGTCAACAAAAATATATGCAGACCATAAAGTAAGAGGCATGACATTTCAGGCTGGTGAGCAAGTTCTTCTTAAGGTGTCACCCATAAAGGGGGTGATGAGATTCGGCAAAAAGGTCAAGCTTAGTCCTCGATTCATCGGACCATTTGAGATTCTTGACTGTGTAGGGCTAATGGCTTATAGGTTTGCCTTACTGCCTAGCTTATTTGGAGTCCATCCAGTGTTCCATGTGTCCATGTTGAAGAGGTATCATGGGGACGGAGATTACATCATAAAATGGGACTTAGTTTTATTAGACAAAGACCTTCAGTATGAGGAGGAGTCGGTTGCAATTCTTGATTGCAATGTCCGGAAGCTAAGGACCAAGGAGATAAAGTCCGTGAAAGTTCAATGGAACAATCGTCCAATTAGGATGCTACATGAAAAACCGAGAAGGACATGCGAGACAACTATCCCCAGTTATTCAACGATTCACGTACTACTCTACCCTTACCTTAGCCAGTTTTTCCTAGTTTATCACTCGGGGATGAGTGAAGGGTAAATTATTATCTATTGTAACTACCTATTTTCGTAATTATGGAAAAGACAATGGGGAAAGAATTTAGGCCAGAAAACTTTTGAGTAGTGACTTGGAAATTTCTAGCCTAGGCCAGACTTGGATGAAATATGAGTCAGGTGAGGTCTAGGAAAACTGGTAATTAATGGGGGTTTTAATTATGAATTTGATCATAGAAGTGGATATCGAAGATGTTAAGGAGCCTGTACGGCTTTACGAAATCAAATTCGGGCAAATAGAACTCCCAAAATTGATCTTGGCGTGAAGCGGATGTTTTAGAACGTCAAGTTTTGAAAGTGTGTTACGAAATGGGAGCTTGGAACTCAAATTCTGAGTTTCTGTCTCCGTGCAATTCATTGGGGCAGGATTAATCCCGCCATGCAGGGACACCGTGGCGGGTAGGGGCCACTATGGCGGGACAGTCGCGACTTAAATCGAGGAAAACCCCAAAAACATTATTTTCTGCAAAACTTTATTCTTAAGATCTAAGGGACGACCTAGGATAGTTTCTTGACAGATTTCCATGAATTCTAGCTCTAAAGGTAAGATAATTACTCCCCTAATCAGTATTTCGATTTTTAGAACTTAGGATCTTGGGTAATTATCGTTGGGGTGGATTTTGGCCTGAAGTTACTGGTGGGAAAAGCCCTAGTTGAACATTAGGATCTTGGGTTTGGCCTTGGATTGATAATTTTGTTATAATCTGGGTAAATTAGGCCTCGTTTATTGATCCTTGCATTAATTGATACCAAGAACGAGCTGAAAGACTCTAGAAAGGGAAGGTTCACTTGTCTTAGTAGTATACAGGCTTGGTTTCGAGGTACATGATGGTACAATTTCCTATTTGTGTGATATATGCCTGTTAATTGCTTCATTGTCTGCATGTGTGTATGTGAATAGGGATATGTGAATCGAATCTATTAAAATGATTATGTGCGAACAATTACATGCCATAAACTTGTTACATGACCGTGTGACTATGTGCACTATTCATTATGGTGTAGTTATACTAATTGGACTTGGTGTCACATTCCGACACATACATTGGATCAGGTGTCATGTTTCGACACATATATTGGACCGGGTGTTACGTTTTGACATATATATATTAGACCGGGTGTCACGTTCCGACACACTAATAGTTTGGGTGTGGGTTCCATGAAAGGACCACTTGTGATTATTACATTCATGTCTACCTGTCATTGATATTAGGAAATTGTATGTTGCTCCTTAAGTGATAATTGAACTATGCATTTTGTATATGTGTGTTTACTGTGTTGTAATTACTTGCTTGTATTTCACTTACTGAAGTAGCCGTGTGATCCTACCAGTACACTGTGGTTTGTGTACTAATACTACACTTGCTCGTTCTTTGTTGAGTACAGGGCATCTTCACGCGGCTACTGATAGACCTCAGCTAGGGGATCAGTGACCGAGACTGGATTCGAGGGTGAGCCAGTTCTTTCAGGCTGCCATGGATCCTTCATTTTGTTTAGTCCATTCTCTTCGGACTTAGACTATTGTTTTAGACATTTGCTTATGTTTACTTTCGGGGTTGCACCCCTTTTTCTTAGACTTGTTAAACTGTAGAGTTTTGGTACAACGACTTTCAGGTTCTAGGGGTTGAATTCCTGCAATAGTCATGTTTAGTTGTTTATTTAAACTTTGGGAGTTTATGGGAAATCCATGTTCATTCGTCATTTAAACATACTTTCGTATCTTTAAATGCTTAGTTTTTGTTAAGTTGCTTAGTCGGGTTGTAGTAATAGTTCTCCCACTGGAGGGTTAGTGTGGGTGCCAATCACAACGGTCTTGGTCGTGACACCTTCAATGAACACATATGTGTATCACATAATTTCCTTCCTTTGAATAATTCAAACTTATTCAAACACAATAATTTAAAAACCCATTAACAATTCTTTGTAGGACATTTCAGATAACAACTTTTAAAAGACAATCACGAATAGGCATGATAAGTTATTATTGAATAATAATATTGAATAATTGATATACTAACATATATATCTTACTAGGTAGTACTTGACCTAGTAGCAATGAAACAAAACTCCATATCGTTTCATAACTTCTAATATAATGTGCTTGTTTATATAAACTTGATCTTCTGCCACCAAATCGTGTTGTGAATTTGAGATTATCTCAGTTCCTTCATTATCTTCAATAAAATTATCCAAAATGGGATTCATATTAGTCAAACATAGTGTATTTGATTTGATAATTTCTTGCCTTGTTGTTTAGACACAAATTTGGTATTAAAATGCTTCCATAACTCTATCCACTTATGTTACATATAATGGATACATTGAAAAGAAATCAAAATTTCATTTTTTTATTTAAATAAACTTGAACACCCATATCATTATGAATCTTTATCGGTGGAGATGACTAAATAAAATATGATCGCGTCCACACCTAATTGGTAATCAATAGTAGTAATTAATCCTTTGTATTTGGTGTTCGAATCATAAATCACTCCTTCAATATTGTAATCCACATACTTACCTGTGTTAGATGATAACTTATTGTTATTTAATCTCCAAAATAATTAGTGATATCATTATATAAGTATTACATACATAACATAATACAATTTAAAATCTATAAGAAATTAAGCAATACATATAAACATAATGGTGTTTTCAATGTAATCCAATTACAAATATTGATATACAATATGTTTTTGTTTATATAAAAATGCTAATCATGTTGGTATACAAAATGGTTTACAACCTAAGTTGGTTTCTAGTTTTTTTTTTTTTTTGTTATGAAATATACCAATACAAAATAACAAGTAATATAGCTAATTTAATATTTCTTCTTCCATGTATATACCTTAATCCAACCAAAAACACATACACTAAAAACTAACAAATTATTTAACAACAAATATGGTGTTTATAAAAGACCTAAAATCTATCGATTACACCAATAGATGTACCAAAAAACTATCAGAAATTTTGGTGTTTATAAACAACTCAAAACACACTATTAACTACACCATTATATGTACCAAAAAGCAATCACGAAATTTGGTGTTTATGTACGACCAAAAATATAAGAGTTACAACAGAACACATATAAAAAAATCACAATTTTTTGTGTTTATTAACAATCTAATATACACTATCAATTACACAAAATAATCTACACCAAATACACTATAAATTTTACCAAATAATCAACCAAAATACAATCACAAAACTTGGTGTTTATAATCAACTAAAATGCTCTCACAATTACACCAAAACAAATACCAAAAAAATAATCAAAACTTTGATATTTTTAACAATGTAATATACACTATCAATGAATTAGAACATAGACAAAATAGACTTAACAATAATATATTTGCAGGAATTTGCCACAAATCTATAATAGCACAAAGAAAGACTATTTTATATCTAGAAATACAAATAAATAACTTAGAATATAAACTACAACATAAATTATAAATGAATAAAGAAGAATATGCAATAGACGAAAAAACATATGAAAACTATGACGGATTAAAAATAAAGATAATATTTTTTAATCTAGGAAGAAGATATAAGAAAATAGGTGACAATTTAAGTTTAATGTTAGAAAAAGAAACTGTAAAATTAGAAGATAGTTTAACTGCTATGGTAAGAATAACAAAAGAAAATGAAGAAATAGATAGAAAGACGGAAATCGAAAGAATAAAA
>JAJOOR010031531.1:0-15289 GCA_036250505.1 Solanum acaule | reverse complement strand
CATACCTATAAAATAATAAATAATTTTTATTATTAGTATTAAAAATAGTCAATTATAATAATTACAAATATAAAGGTGACCAACCTGTAATAATGATATAAAACCATTTACAACGGAAACATCACATATAGAGGCGCGACATAATGAATGGTATAAGTATGAAAGTGTGGCAGCTCCCCAAGCTTGTGTTGCCAGTGCTTGTGATTTGCTGATGAAATTTGAAGTCATTTCATTGAAGATTTAGCTTAGTTAATTATGAACTACAAGCAACTGAAAATCGTAGAAATGTTGTCCTTTATATTTTCTATTTGAAATCTCTAGAAGTATTGTCTTTTATATTTTCTATCATGTTCCCTTATATGTTGTACTAAATAATATCAAATTATCTAAAATAATTGTCGTGAAAAAAAATGTATTTTTGAACAATTCAACACGTATTCATGGGCTTTGACATGGTCTTGAAGAAAGAATATAATTAAGAATAAGAATCACTATATGTTGACTTGCATAATAAACGACTTTGGAGCAAAAAGGACAACTTTACATGTTAAATTTAAAATTTACCGTCTTATAATTTTATAAATAAAGTAATATCATAAGACTTTACATGTTAAATTTAAAATTTAGAAACAATAATTATTTTTCAAAGATATGACCGAAAAGTGATTGGTGGAAATAACGCTATTTCTACGAAATTCTTTTATCCCCATGAAATTCTACTATTAGAGCAGAATAAATTTGAACCTCTTTTAATATTATTATTTTTTCCTTAGTTGGACTAAATCTTACAGATTTTAATTTAATATATAATATAACATAAAAAGAAAAAAAAGGGTAACAACAGTTGTCTACTTGTCTCTATCTTCATTGAAAGAAACCACGCTACAGATTCACATGTATATGTCCGTCTAGATAGAAACGTGTGTGTATCTTTATGCATCATATCAACAACTATGTATTATTATTATTAGAATTTTAACAAACAAGAAAATAAAACGAGAATATTTTTTTTTTTTTAAAATAACAGCCTGCAAGGCTCATTGGCGGCTGAGCCTTACAAGGCTCATCGAAATTTGAGCCTTGTAAGGCTCATTGGAATTTGAGCCTCGTTTTAGAAAACCTAATTTACACTGTGTTAAAAATTATTACCCTTTTGGTTTCATAATTAATTGAGTTACCCTTTTGGAATTTTAAAAAAATTTGTTGTCCTTTTGGTTTCGGACTCGTTATATTACCCTCCACAATAAAACCTCCTCAATTTAAGGCTTTTTTGTAGTGTCTTTTTCCTCTTTTGCAGATATTTGCTCCGGTGGATGAAATGGTTATCAACGCGGTTTTGATAGAGCAGCAAAAGGTCATCTCCTCTACTGTAGCCTCGAATAGAAAAGGAAAAACTCGAAAAAATCATAAAATTCATACTTTGTCCATGGGATTTTCACTACTAATGGACTCAAAAACATCCTCCATATCTCTTTTAGTCTAGTCTGAAAAGGTAACCCCATTTCCCTTCTTTATTTCTTTTGACTATGAATCTCTATCATTTTCCTTTGGTGAAATAATCTTTTCATTGGTTTGAAATTTCAATTTTTGAAGTCACTAAATTTTTTAAAGAAGTTGTTATGCCCAAAACATACCTTATAAAAGGGTCGGGTCCTTGCTCACTCCTTTAAATGTTTATGGTTGCAAACTTTCATTAATAGATCTATAATTATGAGATCATTTTAATTGACCACACTTTGTTTCTGAATATTTTTTTTTATGACAAAGTACTTTTATTTCATAATTTTCTACCTTTGAAGTGTTTATCATTTTTAGAAAAGAATACTACTATGAAATAACCATCATTATTCGCAACAACTTGATAATAGCGTCGATTATTTAAGTCACGAGATAAAATTTTGTTGTCATAATGCATAAATAGTGACTATAAACATTATATCACAATTTTTTACTTTCATAATTGATAAGATTGAACTTTAATACTATTGAGACCTAAGAATTACATAGTACATATTGTATAGTTCATATTGAAGTGTATTGTGTACTACTGTGGGTGTTAGTTACAATAGTTAGTTTGATATTTAACCATATTCAATTAGAGTTAGAATGTGTATAAATAGATAGCTTGTATTCATTCCAAAACTACTTTTTCATGAAATGAGAATCCAAAGTTGTTCTCTCTCTTAGCATTGTTGCAGTAGCTTCTCATTCACCATTAATGGTGATTCTCGAGCTCGAGTAGCAAGATTTAATATGGTATCAGAGCCTTAACGACATTTTTCTTCATCAATTTCATTCTTCTCTCTTTCGTTTGTGTTTACTCTATTTCTCTATTCACGATTCTATAAATTCGATTTCTCTTGATCTCAAATCTTTGCGTTTCGATCTATTCAATTCTCATAATGGTTGAAGTTGTCGATCCAGCTGTTGAATCCTCTGTTCCGACTCCCATTGATGTAGGAAGTCAATTGTATATTCATCCTTCTGATAGTGTAGGTGCGGTTTTGGTCCCTGTTCCCTTCAATGGAGTTGGTTTTAGTTCATGGAAGAGAGGCGTTCTCCGTTCGCTGTCAGTGAAGAACAAGGTAGGCTTCATCAACAGAGAGTGATTGAAACCACCATCGACTTCCCCCAATTATTGCCAATGGGAACTATGTGATGCCATGGTTACTTCATGGATCCTCAATTCCCTAAGCAAATACATTGCTGATAGTGTCGAGTACGTGTTTGATTCACTGGAATTATGGAGTGAGCTAAATGATCGATATGATCAAACTAATGGTGCCAAATTATATCAGATCCAAAATGAGATTAACGATCTAACTCAGGAATCTCTAGATATCACTTCCTACTATACCAAGATGAAGAAACTTTGGGAGGAACTCAACAATTTATGTGTGAAAAATCAATGCAGCTGCTTGTGTACTTGTGGTGCCAAGGACACTATGCATAAGGCAGAACAGGATAGACGACTAATCCAGTTGCTTACGGGCCTCAATGAAGCATACACTATCATTCGTGGAAGTATCCTCATGAGGAAACCATTGCCTTTCATGGGCCAGACATTTGCTCTCTTAATTCAGGAGGAGAAACAAAGAGAGTTTAAGCCAAACAATCAATTTTTCGCAGATTCACCCTCTATGTGTGTTGGCTCCTCAACTGGACAGTCGCGACATACTGGAGGCCACTCAGCTGGACGAGGCTTCCAAACTAACTACACGCAAAACACTGGGGGAAGAGGAACAAGACCTTTCTATGAACATTGTAAGAGGTTGGACCATATGAAAGACAAGTGTTACAAGTTGCATGGTTATCCTGATAAGCCATCTTCTAGCCCAGGATCTAACAACAACAATACTCAGAAAAATCCATTCAACTCTAATTTCAATCCCAATAACTCTAATTTCAATCCCAATTACAGAGGGTATAAAGGAAAAGGTACTGCAACAAATGCTCATGGAGAACTGCCCTCTTGTTCTAGTGAGAGAGATGATCTTCCTTCTCAGAATGGGCATCTAAACACCTTGTCGACAGAACAATACAATCACTTGATCAACATGCTGCAAGCTTTCCAAAGAGGAAACATGAAAGATCCATTCGCTGCATCAACACCTGCTAATGGAGCTGCTAACTTTGCAGGTATAATTGCTTGTAACTCTTCCATTGATTATGGCAAACTTTCTTGTGGTTGTTTCAAAATAAAAATTGACTTGTGGATATTAGATTCTGGAGCAACACACCACATTACCTTTAATAAGAATCACCTGTCCAAAATCATCACAATACCATATCCTATACTTATAAGTTTACCTAATGGATATAAAGTTAAGGTAACATAAATTGGAGAAACAACACTGACCTCTGGGATCACATTATCCAATGTCCTTTTCATACCTACCTTCCAATATAACCTGATCTTTATCAGTGTTTTGACAGACCACCTCCAATGTACTGCATTCTTTACTAACTCTTCATGTCTACTGCATGCCCCTTCACTGAGGAGGCCTCTGGAGATTGGTAGAATGCATGATGGACTGTATCTCCTTTGCTCTCATTGTCTACAAAAGAGGAACTCTTCTGTTTCTTGTTTCTCTACTGAAAATAAAGACAATTGTCTATATAGTTCTCATCTTCATTCTTGTATTTCTGATGTAACAAAATCATTTGATGATAATAAAACCAGTATTTCAGCTTCCAATTCCTACATGTCTCATGCTAATCCTGCTATTGATCCTTCTATGTCTCATGCTAATACTACAGATCTAATATGACATTATAGATTAGGCCATGTTCCCTTTGTAAAAAATGAGGAAATTGACTTCCATACCTGTGAAATTTTCACCAAAGCAGCCTTTCTTCTGTACAATTTGTCCTATGGCTAGACAATCTAGGCTTCCCTTTCCCAATAAAACCATTACTTCACCCCACTGTTTTGACCTGATACACATAGATCTCTGGGGGGCCATACCACATCAAAACACATGACAACTACAAATACTTCATTACCTTAGTTGATTATCACAATAGGGCAACCTGGACACATTTATTGAGTTATAAAATCAATGCCCTTAGTGTCATCCAAGCCTTTGTACTTATGGTTGAGACCTAGTTTCACACTACTATCAAGGTCATTAGATCAGACAATGGTCTAGAATTCTCCGGTAATGAGACAAATTCATTCTTTCAGTCCAAAAGGATTATACACCAAAAAACCTGCCCACACACACCACAACAAAATGGTGTTGTAGAAAGGAATCACAAATACCTACTTGAGACTGCTAGGGTTTTGTTATTTCAATCTAAACTACCAACCAAGTATTGGGGTGAGTGTATCTTAACAGCCACCTACATCATTAACAGACTGCCTTCACCAATCCTACACAATAAATCTCCCATTGAAGTATTACACCAAGTCACACCATCTTATTCCCACTTAAGAAGCTTTGGTTGCCTATGCTATCCTACCATACCAAAAGTCTATAGAACCAAATTTGATCCAAAGATCAGTCCTCATGTCTTCATGGGATATCCACCTACCACCAAAGGGTATAGAGTGTTGAACATCACTAGAAAGATCCATATCTCCAGGGATGTAATGTTTCATGAGACAATTTTCCCCTTTTCTTTGACAATTGATACTGCCACATCTCCCTTTTATTATTCCAGCATCCCCGATCATTCCCTTCAACATTCTGATCCAAGCACTACACCGTCCAATCCAAATATAATTCCTCATAACTCTTCCACAATTCCTATGTCTTCTAATATTGAGCAACATTTCATGAATCATGACAACTCCCTTGTAACTGTACCTGAACCTGATAGTTCTGCACCAAACTCCCTAAACACATATCCTGTTCTCAGGAGGTCCACCAGATACCACAAACCACCATCATACTTAAAAGATTTTATCCATCATGCACCTCAGTCCTCCTTCAATTCTCTTTCTGCCTCTTATCAGCACACTAATCAAATTGCTCCTGAGGATTTATTACCTTCTAGTCAGTCTTTTGTGATGAATATTTCTTATGATTGTTAACCTTCATCTTATGAAGAAGCAGCAATGAACCCTGCCTGGCAAACAACCATGACACATGAGTTCCTAGCATTGCATGAAAATCATACATGGGATTTGGTACCTTTACCCCCGGCAAGAAACCCATTGGGTGTAAATGGGTGTATAAGATAAAACATAGAGCAGATGGTAGTATAGAGAGGCTAAAAGCTAGGTTGGTAGTGAAGGTTTATACACAACATGCTTGGATTGATTATAATAATGAAACATTTTCTCCAGTTGTCAAGATGATAACAGTCATAGTTTTACTTGCTACTGTAGCTAAGAAGCATTGGGAAATCTTTTAGTTGGATGTTAACAATGCATTTATCCATGGAGAACTATATGAAGAAGTTTACATGGACATTCCCCAAGGATTGGATACAACTAAGGGTATATAAACTGGTAGCTCTATACTTGTTTGCAAGTTGAATAAGTCCTTGTATGGCCTTAACCAAGCTAGTAGACAGTGGTATGCAAGTGTAACATCCGGCAATTTGAAATAACTATGAAGAGGCTTAGTTCATATTGTATAGTTCATATTGAAGTGTATTGTGTATTACTGTGGGTGTTAGTTACAATAGTTAGTTAGATATTTAACCATATTCAGTTAGAGTTAGAATGTGTATAAATAGATAGACTGTATTCATTCCAAAACTACTTTTTCATGAAATGAGAATCCAAAGTTGTTCTCTCTCTTAGCATTGTTGCAGTAGCTTCTCATTCACCATTAATGGTGATTCTCGAGCTCGAGTAGCAAGATTTAACAAATACTTAACATTGTTCCATATTGCTGCTCGTTCACATAATGTAACAAATACAAAGAGAATATTAAAAATTTAGCAAGGTTTAGGTTATAAAAATGTGATGTTGATTACTAGTACTGATTCTTGATCAATGGAAGGCACTTGAAGCAAGCAAAGAAAGAATTTAGAATTGCTATTTGGAGTACCATGATCTATACACATAAAAAGCAAACAACTTAAAATAATTTCAAGCCAAAATTGTAGACAAGAAAGATGCAAGTATACAAATACAAAAGGAGATTAAAGAAAGGATTGAACATATGAAGAACTCAAAAAACCTAATAAATGTTTTTATTTGATTCAACAATTTTATAATTAAATAGGATTACTGGTAATAGGAAGGTGTAATAAATTCTTTCTATTTTGGAGGTCATTGGGATTGGGCTTCCTTTCTGGAAAGCAGTATCTCACTATGTGTATTTGTTTGTTCAATGATAATATTCTTAACTTATTGAGAAAAAGAAGAAAAAAAAATAATCCAAAGCTCATACATTAATAATCATTTTGACAATTATCTCTTTTAAATCATATAAATTAAATCTTCTCTCTTATGTCTCAACCCTTGCCCTTTTTTATTACTACATGAAAAAATTGCCTTATCATAAATTTCTTTTTTCACTTTATTTCACTTTGACACGACTGATACCATCTACAACTGTCGCAACACCACTAGCTACATCCCCCACAACTCTACCATCAACCAATGCAGATGACGATGGTGCGACGATAATTGCAGATAACATTGATCATGTCTAAGTGAAGTGAAAAAGGGTTTTATAATAAGTCAAAATTTCTAGATTATAATGAAATTAACAAGGTTTCATTAAAACTTAAAAGAGAAAATTCAATTTATAGATTTAAAAATGGGAGAATGGTCAAGATTGTTATTAATGTATGGCTTTGGTCTTTTTTCTTCTTTTTTTTCCCCAATAAATTGTAAATATTGTCATTTTTTCTAGCAAATTTACAGTCCAAACCAGCGATTATTTTAATTTACTAAATTTCTTGAAGAAGTTGTTATGTCCAAAATATACCTTATAAAAGGGGTTGTTGTTCACCTTTTTAAATGTCTATGGTTGCAAATTTTCATCGGTGGGATCAATCGAACACATTGAATCAGGGTAACAGATCAGCACTAGGGACTCATTTAAAACTGCAACCCCTTAACGTGACCTCTTGAGATCAGTACAAATGCTAGGCATTTCCATTTTGTATGGGACGCATGAGCCTCATGAGTTTGGTTCTTTTTCGCGTTATGGTGACCCCTATTCATCATCTTCGTTTCCATCTCAGCGTTTTGAGGGGTATGAAGAATCTTCTACGATCAAGTCAATACAGGAAAGATCGGGTGCCACGCTAAGAGTATTATTTGTGGGTGAGATTTCTGTCTTATAGCTGTCTCTTAATGTAAGATACCTTCAAATGTTATTGCTACTACAGTGACTGCACATGCTCCTTTGGAATGTTCATTTCCCAGGCAACTAGTTTCATCTTAGTTATTAACTTAAAATTGATTTCAATAAAACATGAGGCCTGTGGGAAAAGGGTTTTTCTTTAAACAAGAAATTGGGGGAAAATTATCTCTACATTTTTTTATTTTAAAATGAGATCCCACTACATAAAAAATGATCATTAGCGGTAATTAAATCTTAATTGTCATTAAATATGTATTTTTAGTGACAATTAACACTCTTTGTATATGTCCCTAAAGCCTTTAGCGACATTGATTCTAATGGCACTTAACTAATGCCGGTAAAGACTTTAACACTCTTTATTAATGTCAATATTTAATGCCTCTAAAAGTTGTTTTTGTTATAGTGGTCCATTCTATTCCCAACCCCGAATAAATAATTATAATTATTCGGAGATCACGTCATTTTGTGATTATATGCTATTATCTGAAAAACATGTTTATATTTGTTTGATAGTTATATTAAATGAAGATCCGAGTGAAAAATAATCTGGACATATATTTTTTCATCTTTATTTCAAAGGTCATTAGTATAAGCATAAATTAGTTAATATTCCTTTTGTCTTTAGAATAGCTTTCCATTTTTTTGTATAACTATTCTAGGTCGATCTTAGCTAGCGTTTGACTATAAATTCTCAAATATTTTATATTTCTATTTTTTTTCTAGTATTTGAGGATTTGAATTGTTTGTTAGAAAATTTGCCAAATAACGACAAATTGTATGGTCAAACAATATTTGTCAAGTTTTTTCTAAAATATTTTTGGAAATATCTATGGCCAAACGCTGCCTTAGGATACTATATTCTTTTTTTTTTTTGCATGAATTTGATGAGTCCAATGGACTCTCTTCCCGCATTCCCGTTGGGCTGGACAGAGGCAAATTCAGAATTTGAAGACGATGGGTGCACCATCAACGACTAATACACGTTAATTAAAGCATATTATCCAGTATTGATTCATATAATATTTTCATAAAATATAGAAATATAAAATAAATGTGATAATGTATAAACCTCATTTTGCTTCAGTTTGTATCGAAAGATATCGGCTTGGGGCAATTGGGTAAAAATACGACACACACTTACTAGCAACTTTGGATTTTTTAATCAAGTCACTTATTATTTTTTATTATTTTAAATTAAATGAGGAAACAATAATCTCAAGACTAATCTGATTGGATAACTTACAGAAATCTCGATAGTTTATGAGTTAATTATTTAAATACACGCTAATTTACAATATTACGAATTTTACTAGATTTTGATACATTCAGATACGTTCAGATGTATGTATCTTGGGATTCACAAAATTGTGCGTAATTTGTTCTAGATATATTGTATCCAAGTGAATTTGCATGTATCTTGGATACATAGACAACTCTCCCTCGCCTCTCACCTATCTTGCTCGCCACTCTCCTATGTGTTTGATATCCCAGATACAAGCGAATCACACCAGATACATACATATACATGTATCTAGTGTGTATCTAATGTGATTTGTATGTATCTGAGATATATAGACAAATCTCGCTCGCTTCCCTCCTGTTCTCACTCGCCTTTCTCCCTATTTATGTGCATCTGGTAGCAAAACGTATGAATCTTGGTGTGTCTGACTTGAAATCAGAAATTACAAATTAGTGATATAAAATTTAATTAGTTCAAATTATAGGAACAAAATAAATATGTTAGAAATGATTGTGTAATTAGATAGTTTCTCCAATTTAACACCTCTAACCAAATACAAAATGAAATAATTTACATTTTATTCTGAATTATTATCTTTTATTTTCCATATGCCAAACGATCCCACAAGTCTTTTTCTTTTGGAAAAGGAAGGAGCTTCATAACAAATCAGGGAGAATAAAATATTTATTAGCTGATATTCATTTTAAAAAAATACACCTCAACAATTATGTACGTGTATATTTTAAAATACGGAGAAGGGCCTAAAATGCCCCTTAACTATTTGAGTTGGTACAAAACTATCCTTCATCCACCTTTGGGCCCTCAAATACCCCTGACGTCAACCTTTTGGCTCAAAAATACACTTATGTCTAACGGATCATATTCATAAGGTGGATGGAGGGAAATATTGTACCAAATCCTATAGTATAAGGGCATTTTAGGCCCTTTTTCCGTTAAAATAATTTGAAATTACTTAATATATAAGCTCACATGATTGAGTTGATTTTGAATTTCATAGTAAATTAAAAAAAAGAAAAAAGGTTAAGCATCTACTATCTACACTGCTCCCCCCCTCCCCCCCCCCCCCACTCACCACCCCTTCACTTCCTATATATCTCTTACATTTTTTTTCTATTTGGATCTTGTCCATCATTTTAAATTTTATTTTTTTCATTTATGACAAATAAGAGAGAAAAAAGGAAAAAAATAATGATGCATTCATACATAAATAATTAGTTTAATAAATGTTGATTTAATTAAGTAAATATGTACGAATATTGTATTTTTTTGTTTCTATCTATCAAAAATTCAAAATAAAGAATAAAATAATCATTTCTCTTATCCCCACCCTCATCCCACCATAACAATAATACAAACTAAAATAATATAAACATGTGGGTTCATTTCAAGTTTGAGTCCTGGATATCCTAATTAAGATAAGAGATTAAAAATTAATAAAAGAAAAAATGAACAAGACATTTGGATAATTGATAGAAAATTTTATATTAATAAAAATAATTTTTTTTTTAGATGGACAATCAGTCGGGGTGAGTATGGATTTTAGTTGGATCCCCACTTATGAGTTGGGCTACAATATAATAAATTGGGGTTTCTTTAAAATAGGCCAAAAGGAAGATATCATGAAATTAATTATTTTTCAATATTATTTTCAAGTGTATTGGGTCAAAATATGAATCATATGTGTTTATAAAAAATAAGTTTTTAAAAATATGCTATTTATTATTTATTTGAGAAGTGTTTAAATTTGGACCAATCACATTCAACAATATCATAAATAAATATTTGATAATTTTACTTTAAGGGAACTATTAAAAATAAGGGCAAATATATGAGCCAAGGGATTAACATCGAGGGTATTTTTGAGCTAAAAGGTATCCGCCAGGGGTATTTTAAGGCTGAAAGGTGGATGGAGGGTAATTTTGTACCAATTCAAATACTTGAACGGTATTTTAGGCCCTTCTCTATTTAAACTATATACAATTTAAATTTTGTATACAATGATAAAAATAATTGTATCACATCGTAATGTTATAAGTAATACGATGTACCATATCTGCTGGTGTTTTGTAAAAACAATTACAATGATAGAGTTATAATAATTTGTAAAAATTGTCAGATAGATTGCATTTGAACCTTAGCTTGTGGTTCTTATAAGAAAATAAATTTGTCTTAATAAAAACTAAATTGGGAAGATAGTTTGAGCGGATGGTGATTATAATATGTGTTGTTATATAGAAAAAATGATTTTAAGTATTCAAATAGCCTAAAAAATTATACCGTCAATCGTTTTAGTCCTTCAATAGTCAACACACACACACATATATATATATAGTGTTAGAAATCGATATGATGTTGTCATGACCCGAGTCTACACCCTGGATGTGGCCGGCACTTAAGAACCATTGTTGGTCCCCAAGCGAACCCTCATCCTGGCTGACTACAAGCGGAAGACTAACTTAAGCATGCAAAAACTTAAAACCGAATAAAATTCAATAAACTCAACTTTTCAAAACTTTAACTCAAATGAACAACTTAGAATAAAATAATATATTCAACTCGCCATAAAATAGGCAACTTAAGTCTTTAAAACATTTAATAAAATAAATGAATAATACAGACTTCTCAACTATACTGACTAACTATGAAGCCTCTAACTGATAAAGATGGAAGTCAGGACAAGACCCACGACATCCTGACTAAACTGAAAAGTAAATGAAATCCTCCGGACATAAGGAGGCTCACCATAGCTAACTCGAACTTCCGGATGTATTAACGTAGCTCCTGTTGATGATCCTGAATACCTGTGTCTGCCTTATGAGAAGATGCAGGCCAAATGACTCAGTACGTGGAATGTACGAGCATGCAAGGGGAATTTTAAAACATAAACATAAGCTTGAAACTTGATAAAAAGGAAACATAAGCTTGAAAAGAATCTGAAAGAAACTGAAGGACTTACCTGGCTCAACTCAACTAAACATAACTGAACTCATTTCAATATAAAACAGTTTAAAACAAGTGCAATATAAAGAAAAAGGAAAATCTGTTTAAAACAGGATGTTAACTCATAACCATAATATAATAAAAGACATACCATGATCTCTCTCAAAGTCTACTTGTGCAATGCATGAATGAAGTCTCATACCCCCATTCATACTAAGCAGAACCCCTTGAGGAACCATGCAAATACTGTTGGGGGAGTTTCTCTAACCGACAACCATCACTTAAGAACTATAGTGATGATTCAACGTTATTAGCCCCACGTTGCCCGGGCCATCCTATACCTTGCCGTGGTATAGGACCTGAACTACTAAGTGGATCCACTAGTCTATGCGAAAATGATTCATCTAAAAAGTATGACACTTTTCTACCCATGATGGCTACATGGTTTATGGAGATTTGAGTTATCTGAACTCAAGCTCGTCCCCATATCTGTCATGCCTCGAGCTATCCCCGAGATGCGGACACGGGACCTAGGACCACAAGTGATCCCAAGGTAACCCTGCTGGCATGATCATGAGCATACTAAAGATAAACTGAATAATAGAAAATGTGCGGAAGCTATAATCATAAATAAATCTGAAATGGTGGGGAATACCCATATACTATAACTGAGATATATGAAAACTGTTGAGTTTAATACAAGGAAGATATTAACTCAATACTAAGTTGAATCTATCTATGTCTGAAAATAACCTCTAACTGACTAGAAATGTTGGGACAGGCCCCAGCTAAGTCTAGCAAAACTGAAACTAAAGGACTAAAAATACTGAAAAGAAACTCATGACTATTGTCCTCGGAGAATGAGGACTCACCACTGATTCTTCTAAACCAGAGATCGGGAACCAATCTAAGCGTGATCTGGATGCTAAGAACCTGGACCTACATCACGAGAAGATGTAGCACAGAGTATGCGTCAGTACTTGAAAGGTACTGAGCATGCAGGATAAAATACAGTTGAGATAACATATAACTGAACAAGGCAAATAACTCCATGTACTTGTAAAGACTTCGGATGTAATACAAATATTGTTTGGATCCCTAATTTGAATCATATTTTACTATGATGAATTGGACACATATGACTCCATGTAGTTGTAAAGACTT
Source organism: Solanum acaule (assembly GCA_036250505.1). Lineage (NCBI taxonomy): Eukaryota > Viridiplantae > Streptophyta > Magnoliopsida > Solanales > Solanaceae > Solanum > Solanum acaule. The sequence goes on along the minus strand of JAJOOR010031531.1, from coordinate 2,149 downwards.
CGGATGTAATACAAATATTGTTTGGATCCCTAATTTGAATCATATTTTACTATGTATTGTAGTTGTATTGTCATGCTCTGAGACTATACTCTAGACATAGTATTTTATAGAATATCAATGTTTGTACCAATCAATTGGGGAGTGGTCTTCCCATATACACTAGTTGTTAATGATTTGGGTGTAAGATTAAATACTTTCAGGATCTTGAACATGATAATCTTACATAGAGATCGTTAAGGGCACATACCTGATGAGGAAGACATAATCACAGAGAGAAGCGAAAGCGTTAGTCGTAAATTGGTTTCTACCTCCTTGCCCTAACTTTATGTTACCACAATCGTCAACGATGGAATTATTGTAGAGAATATGTGATAACCCTAATGGGTGGAGGGAGGACCAACTTATAGAGGTTCTAACTTAATTTGGTACGTCCATCAAGTAACCAATGTACGGACGAGATCTATTCCTTATTAAATATTATTTATGGTATTACTTGGATTCCAAGTAAACTTGGGCCATAAGTAAGAAATAATTAATAGTAATTAATAATAATTCTTACACTGGGGATAGACCGGTGATCAATATGATTTTACTATCAATAAATTCTATTGAGTTGATAGATTGGGCTTGGATACTAGGACTTTGTCGCTGAAAAACGATTGAACGAAGAATTGAATCCGAGTTGGGTCATTTCACTTTCTTTTTTCTAATACAAGATAAAAATCTTGATCAGATGAAACTTTATCAGGCTTATATTGGTTTATGGTGGAGTTGCGGAAGTTGTAGCCGATGGTGTGACGGTTGCAGATGGCATCGATAATTTAAAGTGAAGTGGGAAAAAGGTTTTATGATAAGCTAATTTTTTTTAGGTTGTAATGAAAAGAAACAGGGGTTTTGTTAAAAATTTAAGAGAAAAGATTCAAATTATAGGAAAAAAAATATAGAATGGTCATTAATGTATGGGCTTTGGTCTTCTTCTTTATTCCCAATAAATTGTAAATATTATCATTTTTTCAGCAAAATTGAAGGTCATTCATTTTATTCCCAACTCCGAGAAGTCTGATCATTTGGCCCACTTATTATACGAACTTCATCAGCCTTAAACACCCATATTTCTCACATTCATCCTCTTGTCCAGATACAACGTATCAACCCTAACCAAATAAGTCATAAAGAGATTCGCCGATTCTTTCCCAAATCAGTCGATTAACAACGGTGGTGCAACACTCATCACCTCCACATAGTCTTTCCCTCATTTTTTCAAAGCTATAAAGGCCATTTTTGTTAAATATCTGAGCTTGGAGCTCTTTTATTGACTTAATATTTCCGTACAAAATTGGCCCAACGAGCCCAAAAAGAAAACTAAAAAATATCTGGCCCAATCCAAAATTGAACCGATCACCCCTTTTTAAATATCACCCTAGCAGCTAGGGTTTTTAAATTGAGCTCTCTTTTTTCCTCTCAAATGTCGCCGATGGGTGCTTTCACTAACTCCAACTTCCTCCTTCTTATGCGATGGATCATCAACATCTTCCTCCTCTTTATACCACAATTCATCTTTCTCAGCTCGCAAAGGTGGACCTCCACTATCTTTTGCACTTTTCCCATTTTCCTTATTTCTTCTGACCTCTTTTTCCTCTTTTGTAGATATTTGCTCCAGTGGATGAAATGGTTACCAACGTGGTTTTGATAGATCGGCAAAAGGTCATCTTCTAACAGCTAGGGTTTTCAAATTGAGCTCCCGTTTTTTCTATCTGATGCCGCCGTTGGGTGTTGTTACCAACTCCACCTTCTTCCTTTTTATGCGATGGATCATCAGTATCTTCCTCATCTTTATACCGTCATTCATCTTTCTCAGATCGCAGAGGTCAACCTCCACTATCTTTTGCACTTTTCCCATTTTCCTTATTTCTTTTGACCTCTTTTTTCTCTTTTACAAAGATTTGCTCTGATGGATGAAATGGTTATCAACGTGGTTTTGATAGAGCAGCAAAAGGTCATCTCTTCTACTGTAGCTCCGAATAAAAAAGGAAAAGCTCATAAAAATCACCGGATTCAAGCTTTGTCCATGAGATTTTCAGTACTGATGGCTTCAAAAACATCCTATATATATATATATATATATATATATATATATATATATATATCT
>JAJOOR010031530.1:0-13198 GCA_036250505.1 Solanum acaule | reverse complement strand
AGCTTGAATGTTTGGATGTAAATAAGTTTTTAATTCCGCACTATTATCATTATTGAATGCAATGAATGACTATGTGGCTTGTATAAGACCCCTTCGGGGTCGAATACGCCTTGTTACGACTTGGGGGTGCTCCCGGGTCATGACAGTATATGCTCTCCATGAATTGTATGTTAGAAACACCCTTGGGACGAAAGATTGTAAGTGTGTGTTAATTTTAATTAATGAACAAAGCATGTTACTGTTTTAAAGTAAATGTTCTAACTTAGGGTTTCCAGTGTTAGTTGAATAATTAGTTGAATTGCATGTATTCAAAACCCTAGGGATGATGAACTATGTTGTTTTATGTTGAAATGCATGAATAGACCTAGGATTGAATGAAATTGGTGTACAATAGTAAAAAAGTCCAAAACCTGGCACAAATCCTTCCTACGAAACCTCGTCTACAGACCGTAGGTCGGGGTCGTGAGTCTGCACAAAGACAAATCATGCAAAGTGTGGAACCGCAGAGGTGGACTACGGTCCGTACTTCGATCTGCGGACCATTCTGCACATTTGTGGTTCACATCAGAGACCCCTCTTTTGTGTACACAGATCTAAGGAGGGGACCTACTAATCGTGGTTCCTTCCGCGGACCGTAGGTACCCATCGTGGGTCAACAATTCAGCTACTGTCTAGAAATTTTTCTATTTTTGTTTTTGTTCATTCTTGGTTCTAATTTTTTTCGAGTGAGTTTTTAAGGTTATATTGGTACTAATTAAACCTCCACAGGTACCATGCCTCCAAAGAAAGCTCCGGCTGTCACCGCAAAGGATAGGTCCAAATCAACGGCACCAACCCGCTAACTAATTGATGAAGATACTGATGCAGAGAATGACCCAGCATATGTCCCCCACCCCACTGGAAGGACATCCCCCACAACACTCGGACAACCCGGAATCAATCCAATTAGGTTGTCCCTGACGTAGTCACTGCCTCCCAGTATGATGAGGAGGATACATTGATCGGATCACCGGCTGGGCTGCTTCCAATTTTGAGTCCGCCTATGCTTCAATGTCTGCTTCAGGCTCAGCAACAAGCTCGAGTTCACATGGAAGGGCTACCCCATATTATGAGGCTACTAGTTTGGGGGAGGTTCAAGTGCCACCAAACACCGACCCTGCTCCGGTTGCCAAGGAGCCTAATAGATGGTGCGTTGAGGTCAATGAAAAATCTACAGGGATGCCAAGATGTTAAACGCAAAAGAGAAGATGGCCTGACTTATCACAGTGGAGCGCAGAGTTCTCATGGGGAGCCTACACACCATACCCGACATCCACCGACTCTTTCAGTAACATAAATGCGAGTCGATGGCTTGGAGCTCTGGGACTTATAGTTAGGAGATAGTGAGAGAGTTCTATGCCTCCTATGCTGCCACACTCCGTGGTTCTATCTACAAACGGTCCAAGCCCACAACCCAGGCCCCTCTCACTTCCACTCTAGTCCAGGGTTTTTTGGTGGATATATCATAGATCACTATCAGCCAATTCCTCTATGGTCCGAGCACCACGTGGGTACTCAACACCGCATAATTTGACTACCGGTGGGACATTGTGAGGAGTGGAGAGTTCTAGCAGAATGCAGAGCAAAGGGAGGTTGTATTACTTTGGCTGGTCAGGTACATAGTTGTGGATGGAGAGTGCGCGGAGTGGGTTAGCACACCGCATTTGGGTATTCAGAAGGCCACCCTAAATTTTGTAGCCATGTTCTTCTTAGTTTTGAAAAGCTGGGATCAAGATCGACTTTGCTCACATGCTATTGGCAGAGATCCATTAGAGGGCGTTAAAGACCACCACTACTTTACCCTTCCCGTGTATGATCTTGTGGTTGTGCAGGGATTCTTGGGTGCCTATCTGGCATTGTGAAAATTTGGTACGGGCGACCGAAACCCTTGACATCGGCCTTATTCAGGATGGGGCCAACGTAGCTTCCCCATGACGTGGTCCATATATTGAGGTGCCATAATTAGGAGTAGATTTAGTAGCTGATTGGACCTGATGCAAGGTGAGGACCCTGCCCCTCCAGCCAACATTGATGATCCCCCAGCCTCCCCATCTCAGGCCTTTAGTCCGGCCCCTAGCTCGTCCAAAGTGACCTCGTCTTCAAGAGCTGTTATTGTGCCCTTGGCTCGAGTTCAGAAATTGGAGGCTCAGATGGCCACACTGCTCCATCATGTGAAGCCATAGATGCATCGGTCTATTGCAGAGTCCAAGGTTAGGATGCAGTGGAGGATGGAGACCATGATGGACCAGAAGGTCGAGGTTGTTCAAAAACGCCTGGATGCCTTCGAGTTGAGAGTCCTCGCGCGACCAGCCCTTTTCACAGATCTCTCCTCTTTCCTGACCGAGTTGGACAGTCTCTGGGCCGACCTTGATACTATCCTTGCCCTACCCACAGATGAGCCAGAGTATGCTTCTACTACATTATCTGATGGTACAATGCTTGAGGTTTTACTCAGAGAGGACATAGCACAACTCGAGACCAGTCGTGCTCATGGAAACAGTTTCCGCTCCAGTTGCACTTCTGATGCTACTGAGGATGCATGGATTAAGAAGCGAGAGCACCAGAAGACCGAGCAGGCTAGGATAGCCTACATTGTGGATGAGGACTTGCACCAGCAGACGGTTCATGAGGGTAATCTTAGAGCCTCGAGTTCTAGGCCCACCACCGAGGTGGTAGCTGCTGTGAGAGAGGACGTGAGCACCACTGATGGTGCAGTTAGAGTGGTTGATAGCACTACTGAAGGTGTTGTGTTAGATGATGTTGGCACTACTGAGGGTGGCCCAAGTGATGATCCAACGGGCTATGGGAAATCGTACCCACCCGCTTGTTTGTTGTGAATTATGGATGATTGCACTCTATTTTATTGAGGGTGGGGTAAACGGATTGTGAGTTATAGGGTGAAGTCTGAGTAACCCAACTGACAATCATCTCTTGGGTTTTCTTGCTTTTGTTCTTTTCACCTAAGAGACTATTTAATTTCTGTTGAACCAGCATGAGAAAGAATGAAACATGATGGCATAATCAAGTTGAAAAATGATACTCGTCCAAAAATTGTGATATGTGCTAAAATCTATAGGCTAGAATGAGTTGAATGTTTTGGCTCTTAGTATGACATGATAATGAACCAACTTGACCACATGACTTAACCAAAACTTGAACTAGGTAACTAATAACCTAATAATGTGACAATGTGTCAAGAGTGAGTGAGAAGAGTTGAATTGTTATGATAGGTTTGTGCCAATCTAGAACCTTCCCGGTTAGTCCTTCTAAGATAATCTACACTAGAGGCTAGGAAGTAACCATAGGCCCTTGTTCTAATAAGTCCACTAAATGCCTAAAATAATCCAACCAAATGAAATGAATGTTCCCATTGATCCAAATGCTTTGAGCCTAAAATAGACCATTTCTTTCTAAACCCTTAACTCACCTTCCCTTAATCTATTGTTTTGGCCCCGGTCCTAAGTTGAAGGTGGCAAATGCAAAATTTACCACAATATAGGACCTGGTACGACACCGCATATTCTGCACCTCAACTAATGGAAAACCCATAAGTTGAGGGTGGGTATGATAGTGGAAACCGAAAGAAAAATGGGTATGAAAAGAGTTTGGTGTTGAAAAGAAATGATAAAAGAGGATGTGACTTTGTTCCAAAGAAGCAAAATATGATAAATAAAAGTGTTGAAAAACAAATGAAAAATAAAGAGCTATAAATTCAAAAGTCACATACATGGTAAAAAGAGTCAAGGAAACGAAGGGAAAAGGATGTCAAAAAATAAGGCAAAAAATGGTAAAAAAAGAAGAAGCATAATGTAATGTCAAAGAGGGCAGAAAGTCACTAAAAATTAGCCAAATGTACCATACCTGACCATGAGCCTATGTTACAAGCTAAGACAATCCTATAGTGATCCTAGCTACTAGTTTGGAAAGTCTAAGGAGTGAAAAAATAGGCAATCCTATGTTATTGAGCACTAACTGTACTTGTAGTTACTTCTGAGCGTTAGTGTTGAATGAATCCTTATACTTAAAATCATATTCATTGTGTGAAAAAGGGATTTCGTTTGAAGTAAGGGCACTAATTCCATTGTCGAAAACTTGGTACCTTCGTGATAGTGAAACAATGTATTTTATGAGTCGATTGGTTGATCTTTGTCATATCTTGATCCGCATGAGTTAGCTTGTTGAGTCTAAGAGAGAAGATTTGCACTCGAAAAAGGATTCGGGATAGAAAGTCGTGTGATTGGTTATGCTTGAATGGTTGCTTCTATACAAGTGTCGTTTAGAGTCTTAGTGTGTCACTTGAGGAAAAATAATGAATTTAAGTTGAGGGTGTTGATATACTGTGAGTTTACGATATTTTTAGTACATCTCACTTAAGAGTTGTGTGTGTCTACAGCCATTTTGTATTGGTATTAATGTGTTTTTATCATGTTTGCAGGAAATAAGTTCGGGCGTGGAAGTTGAGAGACACAGCTGAAGATTTTGCAGAAAAAGGCACCTATGGACGTGACCTACGGACCGTAGGTCCAGTCACGGTCCATAGGTAGTAGGCGTAGATGGACAGGCAAGGGTTGAAGGAAAAATCAGGGAATTCTTGACTAAGTGTGGAACCACAACTACAAACGACGGACCGTAGGTTAACCTACGGGCCGTCGTGCAGCTCCGTCAAATGATTTAGAGAATGGGGTTCCAGTACCTGATTCCAAAAGTGTAAGTATGAAACTATAGAGGAGGATCCACGGACTATGGATTGAACCATGGTCCGTCCTGCTGAGCCGTCGAATGCTTTTGAGTGCTGAAGATTTTGAAGTTGGAAAATTGCCTATGCCCCAGACCACGGAAGGGGACCTAAGGACCATAGGTCAGTCCACGGTCCGTAGGTAAGTGTCGTAGATCGAAACCACGTCCAGAAACTTTATTTCCTTATTTAGTTTCCTTTATAGTTTGGACATGGTTTTCTATATATAGGGCATGTAAACCTCGTTTTTGGGGGTTAAACCTTATTACTTTAGTTCTAGTTTTTGGCTTTTCAGATTAACTTGCAATTCAAGAAATTCTTGATTTCCTAAATTCGTTTTGACGATTTTGACTTTGAAATTCAAGTTGAGATTCTGCGTTTATTCTTCTCATTACGTAAGTTCATGATTTGTTCATCTAAAAATATGAATTTTGTTCTTGTTATTATGGGTAACTAAATCCACAACTAAGCTTTTGGGAACCATGAGTTATTAACAAAGTATGAGTAGTAACTAAGTAATTATTGAATAGTCTCATTGCATGCATTGATAATTCTTTCGTTTAGAAGCCTTTTTAACAGTGGCCAACGTTAGAACTCGCCTTGTTGCTACTTTCCAAACCAAGGAGCTAGTTAATAAGAAAAGAATTATCAACATAGATTTAGTGTGATACTATCTAATAGTCTAATGTCAATTGGTGCGAGGGTGAAAACTAAGCCATACATTGATGTGATGTCTAATGCGAGGTAAAGGTAAGGGTTAGTAAATTATACACAGGTAGCCGAACCAAGGTGCGGGGTGAAATTCTCTAGATGCTGGACCAAGGATTTAGAGATACATAACTTACCACTTTGTATGTGATACACTAGGAAAGGGTTACTATTACTAGGATTATTGCGTTATGAGCTTAAGGGGAACACATATACCCTAGTTACTTTCTCTCACTTATAATAACAAAGTTTGAATCCTGCTCACTTGTTACTTCCCAACAATCAATTATTTGTTTCACAAAATCACCCTTTTTACTTATTTGTCTCGGAAATACGTTGACTAAACGAATATAATCATAAGTTAAGTTTAAGTCTAAACCATATTCCCCGTGGGATCGACCCGAACCTACTAGTTGGATTCTTTGTTTGACAACGATTGCTTATACATCTTTAGGGAGGTGTTATTTGAGTGTTTCAACGGACTGTAAATGTGGGAGTGCAGTTTGCACCTGCTATGACCACTCCATCAATGTCATTAGCATTAATAGTAAAGAAATTTTCTTTGATATGGTTAAAAATATCGTAGATCCAGATTATAAGAAAAAATATTTAATAGCATTAATAAATATAATTATTAATCAAGAATCTGATAATCATGCTATTAAACCTTTTCGTTTGACAAATGTACTAAATAAATTTAGAGAACAAAATTCTGAAACTATATTACAAGATCTTCAAATAGATTTAGTACATGTAAAGAAAGAAATTCATGACATTAAACAAATACTTAACACTTTTGAAGAAACACTAACCCAAAATCCAAGTTTACAATCAGAAATAGAACATGTACAAATCACTCAAACGGTAAAATCGGGAGTGAATACTATCACAATAGTTAAGGCCCATAGCTATCATATACCCATTACTTTAGTTAAAAATAAATATTAATCTATCCAAAAAATTACTTTATTAAGTACTGGTGCAGATCAAAATTGCACCATCGAAGAAATTATCCCTACTAAGTATCTTGAAAAAAGTACTGTGAGACTATTCAACGCAACATGAGAAAGACTTAAAATAAATTATAAGATCCACAAGGGACATATATGTAATGATGCAATTTGCTTCATCAAAGATTTTGTAATAACGAAAGACATAAATGAAAAAATAATATTAGGCACTCCCTTTATAACACAACTAAAACCATATATTGCTAAATTAAATGGAATTCACACCACTATCTTAGGGAAAAATATTATTTTCCCGTGGAGGAGTCAGTCTGTAAAGGGAGCTACTTAGGAAGCAGAAGCGGCCATGAAAGCCAAGTATCCTCACCTCTTTCCTTTCGATTCCACTCCAGCTTGAGGTAATAGTTCCTCTTCAGAGTTTCAGTCATTCATGCGTAAATTCAGTCTTAGAATCATCTTCCTTCAGTTTGTACTTGCATTTTCAGCGTATTTACTTGTTCTTGGAACTCAGTTCACTAAGAAATTCAGTTCTCAGTGTTTAGTGGTAGGGAATGTAGCCCTTTCCCTCTATTTTAACTAGTTTAGTCTTCATTCGAGGACGAATGTTCTCAATGGGGAGAAAATGTAACACCCCGTATCCTAGATAGACCAAAATGCAGATTTTGAGAAGTTGCAGGTGCAACCCACGGTTGCTAGCACCGCACCCATGACGGGTGGAAATGTACGTACTGATGCTTTCTTCCGTCCTTTGTTGGATTTTGTTATGACTGGGAACGAGCATGATATGTTGACTAAGTTTCTGAAGCTTAAGCCTCCGGTATTTCTTGGTTCTGAGATTGAAGATGCTTATGAGTTTATCTTAGACTGTTATGAGAGGTTGCATAAATTGGGTGTTGTTCACCAACATGGGGTTGAATTCGTGTCTTCCCAACTTCAAGGTGAGGCCAAGCATGTAACAACCCGAGAGCACCCCCTAGCCGTTACATGCATATTCGACCTCTCGGAGGTCTCATACAAGCCTTCGCATTCATTCATCGCATAGATCATAAAAGTCACTAAGAATTTAAAAACATTCCTTACAAAGAAGACATTTCATTAAAAATAGCAATCGGAAGAATTTCTAGACTTTATACATGATGCCTCAAAACCATCTAATACTTGAATACAACAATGGCACTAAGCCCATACAAGACTTAAACACAATACTAGAAATACATCAAAAGGAACATGTAGGGTGTTGTCCTCGAATCTATGAGGACTCACCAAGGTTTCATCGTCAACACTTAGAAACCTATCAAGTAGCCATGACATGTCACCATCTCCCAATCCCTACACTTTAGTCAAAAAGGGAAAGAAAGGGGTTAGCACAATTAAGTACTAAGTATGGAAACCATGCAAAAACCATGCTTCAACAGACATTTTCAAGGAATATATGCTTGCATAATATTTTTGATAAAACTTTCACTTCACAAGTATAAAAGATATAATACAAGTCAACATTCGCATATAAGACCATAGCCAACCATACACATAGTCAACATATCCATATCCAACCCATGCTTAACTTTGGAAGAACACATGCCATTACATTACCATAGGACCTCTACCTAATATAACCTTAAGACACGCTTGAGTGAGACAGGAAGTGACCGCCCATACAACCTGTTCAAGCACACTTAAGTGTTCCTCAAGATTACCTTAGATAAGGACATTTCCTTTACAACATAACTTCAATAGACCAACATTCTTTAAGAAACCACTTAGGAATCCTTTAAGCACATAAGGGTACTTTCACATAATAGTCGTTAGACTTAGGAAACTCACTTTAGTATCTTCAAAGCCTACTCGTTCCTTGTGTAGATAACATCCCATACCACTACCTACACGTTGTAGAACCTATCCATTAACTATAGTGCACATCCCACATGATGGGAATAGGCATAACCGACATAGACCATACAAGCTAGGCATGGAATCTGGAGTTTATCCTACTCTGTGGAGGTTGTTCTACTTGCCAAGGGTAGAGCTAATAAGCAACCCATGTAGGCATATGGTTTGGGGGATGTCCAAGGAAGTTCATTGTGTCTAATCTCATACTCAACTAGGCCACCTTCCTATCCACATCCACTCGATGCTAGACTTGTTTCCCAAAGAATATTCAATCACATATGTCTGGGCCTTTTCTAGTTAAACCAACTCACAGTACCCCTTCCCAAGAAAGGCCCCATGTCTTAGTCATAGCCAATCAAGGATCATAAGGATAGCTCATTTAACCTTCTTAGATAAGGATCCTCATGCCGTTCCGGCTCCATCCATCTCTAACTCTATCATTGCACTCAAGAAGGGAACATCGCCCTAAGGCCCACCCTTCAAGGTTATACATTTACTTAGGAAAGCTAGACTTATGAAAGGGCACCATTTCTTAGTTTCGCCGATTCAAGTCTGGGCCTAGAATTCCTCTTTTAGTATTTATAGAAAGGGCACCATTTATTAGTTCTACCCCACTTCACACATTCATGCATTCAAGACTTTAAGTAACAAGAATAGACACTTTAGTCTACTAATCAAGTCACAAAATTATCATTTGAGGACACTTCATAATCCAACCTCATCACATATATACATCAAGAGAAATCATACTTTAAATCCCAATGCTATCCATTTTACATTGGATCATCTCAAGATCACATAAACTCATTCACATCATATCTTCACATATAGCTTCACATAAAACTTTATATATAGCTTCATATTGAACTTTACATATAGCTTCATTTATTTATAATAACACAACAATACAACAATACTCCTGTAATGCCCTTCATGGCCACAATCATAATTCAAAAGCAGCAAGCAATACTTCCACCAAAGGTGGATCCAATCTAAGAAACAATTATAGCAATATTAAGAGATCAAGCCATCATACCACCTTTCAAAGGCCATAAGCCACAGTACTCAATTCCATGCCAATTATACAATATTCATCAAGTTAGGTCAACTTACCCTCTTTCCATAGCTATCTTCATCATCCTCATATTCCAACAATTAACAATACAATAACAATGATAATAATAACATTCAACTATACAAGCTAAGCTATACAATATCCAATAACCAACATAAACGCTAAACCTTAACTTATGACCATTCAGGGCTACTACCTCACATTATACAATTCAATAACAATTTCCAACAATTCAACATAGATAAGATCATATAAGAACAGCCCACATCAAACCACTCAATCCTTCATCAATTACTCAAAATCATTAAAACCCACTTTAGGCCAAATTTAAAGAATTTGAGAAGACATGGGTTTACAAAGATTTCTTTCTTAAAACCATAAATAATCATTAATAACAACATGAAACATCATTTAAAAACATTTAATGCAAGAACCCACGCTTAGAATTCGAAATAGGGTTTTGTTTATTTGAAAAACCTTGAAAACCTATTGATTGGGCTCCTTGAAAGAAAGAATAATCAAGGATAAAGGATTCCCATAACTTAATCATGAAGAACCAAACGAAATTGAAGGAGAAATTAGTAGCCACCATCAACCCTAGCTCCATCTTTCACCTTGAACTTCCATGGAGTTTTTGAGAGAGTTTTGAGAGAAGGAGGGTTTTGAATTTAGGAAAATGACTTTAAAATAAACTTTAAATGTTTAAATATACTTTAAAACACTTAAAACAATAACCCACGGTACCCAAACTACCCCTCACTTAGTTGGACCTTTTTAAAGAAGTCTAACTTGGGTTTTAAATTCGCAGGAAACAAGTTCGAGACGCAGAGGTGTTCCCACAAGTTTCTGAAAATTAAATTTTTAGATAGAAGAGTTCGCGACACATCCGCGACGTGGACCACACATTTGGCCCTTGGTGGAGCTAGTCCGCGACGCGGACATGCTCCCTCCAAGCACAACATTCAAGCTGCCCTGGCAGTATACTTGGCTAAGGTTGGGGTCCTCCTCGGGGACCCTTAGGGTGGCCCCCGGGGTGTCATATCCAAATGTTTTGACCCTAAAAACATTTATTGAGACACTAGGGTCACCTCCACTGATTTTAGACTCCAAACAACACATAAAAACATGAACAACATACTAGAACACACCAACGCATAAAAGACTAGTTTCTAAACGTCTTGGTCGTCCCTTGACGTTTGACTTCCAAACTCTTTAAACTGACTAAAAAGGCTATTCTTCATTATTTTAACAAGTTATTAATGCATAAAACCCATGTGAGGCTCTACTTTATCCTACTTCATTTTGAGGGGTGTTACAATATCCCCCACTTGGGAACATTCGTCCTTGAATGACACTTAAACACTTTTCAAGGAAAACGACCAAAGTAATCAGCCCATTCTCATGCATACCATAATATAAACCATACACATAATAAGGAGGAACATCACTCCACATCACAGTCCCACAATAACTTCATGCAATTCATGGACGTAGGCACAACATCTACTAACTCCTTATGCATCATCTTTACCTTTTCTCATGCTATTGGAGGAACTTCCTTCTCCAATTCACATCATGCTCATTCCAACATTATTAAGCACATTATGCAATTTTCTCATAAAAGCACAATTATGCAACATTTACAATAAGGCACATTTAAGCAATTCTCTCATAAAGGCTCAATATGCAACTTCTCAATAACACATAAGGCATGCTAAGAAAGTCAACTCATGCAACATTTAGGCAAATCATTATAGGTGCACATCAACATGAGGAACATAACTTTATGAAAACCCATTTTTCTTACTTTAACAAGAATTCATTCAAAACATGTCTAATATAAGGAGACCATGGAAAACTCTTTTTCACCTAAGACTCCAAGACATGCTACAAGCTTCTAGGAACTCTTTGTTTTAGGCTCGAATAGTCACATAAAGAAAAGGTAAGGATGTCAACACTCCTCAACCCCCTCACTACTCAACTTACCATCCCCCACTTAAGGGTAAACCAAGCAAAGGTCAACATAGACATGCCATAAGAATCTCAAGGGAGAGACCATCAATCTTACCAAAAATCATTCTCACACAGCTCTTCAATTCCCTAAACCTCTTGTAATGAGAACATCTTTCAAGCCTAACTCATGACTGCAAAGATTCTCAAAAAGCCTTACCATAAAGACACAACATCCCCACTTAGAAGGAACTCATACTAACTTTTTAAATTTCACCTCCTTCCACCTTATGGATCACCATAACACTAAACTTCCATACTCATCACACTTATGCCCTTTAAAACACCACACTCAATCATCTTTTTCAACATATCTCAAATAACATATCTAAGTCGGATTCTACCAATAACACACAAAACCATAAAGCAACCCATCCAACCTAGAGTCATCATCACAACCTTCCACACCACCTTCATCAAGTCACAAAGCCATAGTTGGCCTCATAACCAACCTATTCCTCTCCCTCAACCCTTGCAACCACAACGTCTCAAAGGTCACACTATAAGGACCATCCCATATGGAACAAGGAAATACATTACAAAGAGAAATTCTAGGGCACGACTAAAAGAATGAAGAAGTGAAACTTTTTTAGCTACCAATAGCATCATATACATAATGTGGCGCGCTTCACATTATGAACAAGACTCTACTAGATATGGTTATGAGACAACCTAAGACCATACTGGAACCTTATGCTCTGATACCAAGTTTGTAACGACCAGAGAGCACCCCCTAGCCGTTACATGCGTATTCGACCTCTCGAAGGTTGAATACAAGCCTTATCATTCATTCATCGCATAGATCATAAAAGTCACTAATAATTTAAAAACATTCCTTACAAAGAAGACATTTCATTAAAAATAGCAAGCGGAAGACTTTCTAGACTTTATACATGATGTCTCAAAACCATCTAATACTTGAATACAACAATGGGACTAAGCCCATACAAGACATAAACACAATACTAGAAATACATCAAAAGGAACATGTAGGGTGTTGTCCTCGAATCTATGAGGACTCACCAAGTCTTCATCGTCAACACTTAGAAACATATCAAGTAGCCATGACATGTCACCATCTCCCAATCCCTACATTTTAGTCAAAAAGGGAAAGAAAGGGGTTAGCACCATTAAGTACTAAGTATGGAGACCATGCAACAACATGCTTCAACAGACATTTACAAGGAATATATGCTTTCATAATATTTTTGATAAAACCTTCACTTCACAAGTATAAGAGATATAATACAAGTCAACATTCGCATATAAGACCATAGCCAACCATACACATACTCAACATATCTGTATCCAACCCATGCTTAACTTTGGAAGAACACATGCCATTTCATTAACATTGGACCTATACCTAATATAACCTTAAGACACGCTTCAGTGAGATAAGAAGTGACTGCCCATTCAACCTCTTCAAGTACACTTAAGTGTTCCTCAAGATTACCTTAGATAAGGACATTTCCTTTACAACATAACTTCAATAGACCAACATTCTTTAAGAAACCACTTAGGAATCCTTCAAGCACATAAGGGGACTTTAACATAATAGTCGTTAGACTTAGGGAACTCACTTTAGTATCTTCAAAGCCTACTCGTGCCATGTGTAGATAGCATCCCATACTACTACCTACACATTGTAGAACCCATCCAATAACTATAGTGCATATCCCACATGATGGGAATAGGAATAACTGACATAGACCATACAAGCTAGGCATGGAATCCAGAGTCTATCCTACTCTGTGGAGGTTGTTTTACTTG
>JAJOOR010031529.1:0-23404 GCA_036250505.1 Solanum acaule | reverse complement strand
AAATAAAAAAGTAAACACTAATTATCAATCCCATAAATTTAGCACATCCCCCCCCCCCCCCAAAAAAAAAAAAGAAAAAAAAAAGAAGGAAATAAATCGAATATTAAAATATTTTTTAAAAAAATCAAAAATTAAATATTCTGTCATGTTTGTAATTAAAAACATAGTTTTATAAATAAAAAAAAGTATATACATATATTGTTAATTAAGGTCTTAAATAGTATATTCTTGTAATGTTTCCTATAATTTTATCAATATTAATTAAAACATTAATATCTAGTGATTCGTAGGTCAGACTCGTAGACCACTGTCTTAGCTATTATTTTGCAACTTTCTCCTTAATTCGATTTCCAACTTCTGAGATGTTACAATATCTCCCCCTTGGGAACATTTGTCCTCGATGGGACTCAAGCTAGCATGAAGAGAGTAGGAGAGAAACTAACAACCCAACATGAATGTAAATTTTCATCAAAATGCACATAAACATGGAGAATCACTCCAAGTTAAATCATAACACTGAAAATCAAGTTTTC
This sequence comes from Solanum acaule, assembly GCA_036250505.1. Classification (NCBI taxonomy): domain Eukaryota; kingdom Viridiplantae; phylum Streptophyta; class Magnoliopsida; order Solanales; family Solanaceae; genus Solanum; species Solanum acaule. The sequence goes on along the minus strand of JAJOOR010031529.1, from coordinate 22,871 downwards.
ATGAACATGCATACATATCTAACTATGAGAATAGCTAAAATGCATGAATCCGAAGGAATGAACCATGAGGAGCTAATACCTCAAGCTAGAGTAGGAGCGGAGGGGAAGAGATGAGGATACCGGACATCATATCGGCTTCGACCTCCCAAGTATCACCCTCAAATAATTGATTCCTCCAATGAACCTTCACGGAAGAAACTTCCTTATTTCTCAACTTTCGTACTTTCCTATCTAAAATCTCAACTGGAACCTCTTCATAAGAAATATTCTCTTTAACTCCTTATCCTTCCAATGGTACTATGGACGTCGGATCTCCCACACACTTCTTCAAAAAAGAGACATGAAGTATCGAATGTACCGATGCTAACTCATTGGGAAACTCAAGTTCATAAGTAACTTTGCCAATACGCCTCAAAATTTGATATGGTCCCACATAACGGAGACTAAGCTTCCCTTTCTTTCCAAACCTCTTGACACCCTTCATGGGTGAGAATTTCAAGTAGATCCAATCATTAATATCAAATTGTAGTTCCCTTCTCCTAACGTCAGAATAATACTTTTGTCGACTTTGAGCCATTTTCAACCTCTTACGAATAATTCGAACCTTCTCCATAGCCTCTTGCACCAACTCGGGCCCTATTAAAGAAACCTCACCAAGTTCAAACCACCCCTTACGATACCTACACCTCCTGGCATAGAGAGCCTCAAATGGTGCCATCCCAATGCTAGAATGATAGCTATTATTATAAGAAAACCCAATCAAAGTCAAATGATCATCCTAACTTCCTTTGAAATCAATCACACACGCTCTTAACGTGTCTTCTAAAGGTTTGAATGATACACTCGGCTTGTCCATCAGTTTGATGATGAAAGGACGTGCTAAGCTTCACTTGAGTATCAAGACCCTTTAGAAATGACTTCCAAAACTGAGATGTAAGTTGAATACCTCGATCGGAGATAATGGAAAAAGGCACTCCATGCAACCTTACCATTTCCTAAATATAAATCTTGGCATAATAGTTCGATGAGAATAAATCTTAACGGGAAGAAAGTGAACCGATTTTGTCATACGGTCCACTATGACCCAAATCGACTCAAACTGTCAATGAGTGCGGGGTAAGCCCACAATGAAGTATATATTCAAATCTTCCCACTTACATGTAGGCATACTAATGTGTTGAACCAAACCACCAGATTTCTGATGCTCAACTTTCACTTGTTGATAATTCAGATAATTATCCACAAATTCTGTAATATCCTTCTTCATCTCATTCCGCCAATATATTTCCCACAAATCACGGTACATCTTGGTGGCTCTCGAGTGAATAGAATATCGAGGACTATGAGTTTTTGTCAGAATTTGATTCTCAACTCATCAACGTTCAGAATATATAATCAATTTTGGTATCAAAGGACACCATTTGTCCTTTGGGAGAAAGCCTCGATGGATTTTCCGGAAATCGACTTCTTCAAGTCATCTAATACCGGATCAAGACCTTGCTTAGCCTTCATATTCGATACAAAAGATGGTTTTGAACCATTATGAACAACACCACCACCTTTACTAGAAATCAACCAATCGAACACCTAATCGGGCAAATATGTGAACATCGTGAACTAACTCCTTTCTATCATCCTTAACATAAGCAACGCTACCCATCCATAACCGACTTAGAGCATCCACCACCATACACTACCTATACAATTCACGGTCCTTGAGAATTTGCAACACGATTCTCAAGTGCTCAACATGATCATTCTCACTCTGTGAGTAAATCAAGATATCATTGATAAACACAATCACAAACATATCAAGATATTTCTTAAGCACCCTATTCATCAAATTCATAAATGCCACTGGGGAATTGTTCAAACCAAAAGAAATTAGTAAAAACTTATAATGAACATACCGAGTTTGAAAAGTCGTCTTCAGAATGTCATTCTCTGTCACACTTAATTGGTGATAACCCAACCAGAGGTCAATCTTAGAGAAGTAACTTGCTCCTTGGAGTTAATCAAATAAATCATCTATCCTTGGAATATGATACTTACTCACTCTTAATGGTAACCTTATTCAATTATCAATAATCAATACACATTCGGAGAGAACCATCCTTTTTTCTATCAAATAACACCGGAGCACCCCATGGATAGATACTCGATCTAATAAAATCCTAATCCAACAAATCTTTCAATTGGTCCTTTAACTCTGTCGGAGCCATTTAATAAGAAGGAAAAGAGATAGGTTGCGTATCTGGGAGAAGGTCAATACCAAAGTCTATTTCCCTTTCGGGAGGAACACCGGGAAGATCATGAGGAAACACTTTATGAAAATCTTTTACAATCGGAACTGACTCAAGAGTGGGATTTCAGAATCCATATCCCTAACCCGATCAAGATGATATATGCAATCCTTATACATCATTTTCCTAGATTTCAGAAAAGATATAAACTATCCTTTAAGGATTTAATTTCCCCCTTCCCGTGATATGATAGGTTCGTTCGGAAGTTTGAATGTGACCAATTAGATCCGATAATCTATGGAAGCATAACATGCATGAAGTCAATCCTTCCCAAGAATAACATCAAAATCTAACATATCAAGATCTACAAGATCAACATGCGTGACTATATGAAAAATGAAAATAGGATAATTTCTATAGACTCTCTTATCCCCAATAGTATTACCCACATGAGTAGAGACATGAAAGGGATTAGAGAGGATTTTAGGACCGACATCAAATCTCATGGCTATATAGGGACTAACAAACGATTAGGTAGCACCCGGATGAGTAAAGCATAAACATCAAGATAAAAGACTTTCAACATATCGGTCAGCACATCCCGAGAACCCTCACGATCCTATCGAGTTCGAAGAGCACAAAATCTATTTTCCTTTGGAGCACCTAAATCGGAACCACTAGGTTGAACTTTCCTACCATCGCTTCCCTTAGTAGCAAGTAATGTGAAATTTGTCATCTTGTGACCACTCTTTCCACACTTAAAACAACCATCCATACTGACTAAACACTTGCCATCATTCTTCTTACCACACCTAGTGCAAGCGGGGGTAGAAGATCCATTACCATTGTTTCCTCCTTGAGGCTTAGGGTTATACACAATATCTTTGTTGAACTTAGGAGCGAGAGCATTAGAGAAACCTTGACCAAAAAACTTTTGCTAGAATTGAGGACGCCCTTGTCCACCGGACTTAGAATGGGAATAGGCATCATCACCGGTCTTTGCCCTTTTTGACTCTCTTGCCCTCTCCTTGAGCTTTTCCTCTTCAATTTGTTGGGCATATATATCATCAAATCAGAAATATCCATCTCCTTGATCAACATGGAGGTACAACATTTTTTGACAACCATGTCAGACGAACTTACTCATCTTTGTCCTAGAATCAACAACCATAGTTGGAGCATATTACGATGATTGAGTGAAATTCAAAAAATACTCCTTCACACGCATATTGCTTTGTCGGAAATTAATGAACTCAAATACTTTTTATTCTCTCATTTCAAGAGGAAAGAACGATCAAGGAAAGATCCCTTAAATTTTTTACAATCAAGAGGACTCGCATCAACCTCCCTTACTCTTCCATTTTTCAAACCACACTTATGCAACACCCTTGAGTTGATAAGCGGCCAACTCCGTCTTCTCAAACATGTTATCCAATGATACCTACTATTTTGTAAACCTCATCAATGAACTTTTGAAGATATTTATCAACCTTAGAACTATGAAACTCCGGGGATTCATCCTAGTGAAGTTTCTTATTCTTGCCGCTTCTCTACCATATTTGGGTTCATGGGAGCATTCACCTTTATATTGTCTCAGGCCGTCATGGCTTGAGCCAACACTTGGAAAGCAGCTCCAAATTCAACACGAGTCACTTGCTTGGCCATGGGATTATCCGGAACTTGAGGAACCTCAGGCTCAGTATTGTTGTTACCCGCATTCCTTCTCACATAAGCTCTTCGAGGGGCTTTATCCTGAAAGGGATAGAATATGGTTTAGGAGAAAGATATTTATAGAGATAGACTCTATGACACGACTTTAGAGTAATGAAAAAAAGAGTTTCCTAAACGCTTTTTAGCTTCCTATTCATAAATGTGACGCACTTCACACTTATGAACAAGACTCTACTCAAAGCGGTTTGTCAGACATCCTAGGACCCTTTCCAAAACCTTGTGCTCTGAATACCAAGTTTGTCATGACTAAAAGTACACCCTAGACGTGACATGGAATATAAGACCCCGAGAGGCCCTACATGAGCCACTTGACATACATATGCACATGCTAATAGACAAAGTAAAGCATTTCATATTAATAATAGAGTTTCAAGTTAAAGTGGAAGTCTAACATAGTCTTGACAAGCCTTCTATTACATCAAAAAGATACACCACGTACAACATCTAAAAGTAAAGACATAGGAAAGTAATAAAGTAACATCGTCCTCAGAGTATGGGGATTCATCAAGCCTTCAAAATCCATATATGATCAACTATCCACGAACGGAGGGAGGGGAGTCATCAAGCCCTACATTAGTGAAATAATGTAGGCATAATTATGCATTAGTATATTGTACTAAGTATGAGGTAAATGCAATAAAACATGAAACATGATCGTAAGAGGACATAATTGAAAACATGAAATGCATGACCTAGCTAAACATCGTAAAAGCCTTTAAGGAGACATCATAAATCATGAACATAGTCAATGCAACTTAAATTCACAAGGAAAGCTTCATAAAAACATTTTAAAGAAACTTAGTTCTTTTTGTGGGATATTTACTATTAACTAACATAGACCATGTGAGCTATAACACGGAATCCAATGTCTTACTCCCACACCGAAAAGAGATGTCCTCTCACAATTTCATTGACTTCAATATTATAGCAACCTAGATCATAAATCCTTTCTTTTTATAGATCATGCATAAGTTCATGAAAACATCATTAATAGCTTCCAAACTTCATAAATTCATGCAAATTAGGGTTCATAGTCAAAATCATGATCAATGCATGGGTTCACATGAAATTAGTTAAAAAGCATGTAATTTAGTCTAAATCATTATAATATGATCAAAATCAAATAAATAAATCCATACAAATAGAACCCATGATGAATTGAAGAAAACCTAACAAACTTAATCGAAATTAACGTGAAGAGATTGAGAACCCTTGGGGATCAATTGGTGAATAAAACCCATTGATAAAGCCTTACATACCTTGATATTGAATCTCTAAGCAATTGATGAAAAGGAGACTTGAACTTGAAGAACCCTATAATCCTTGAGAGCCTTGGAGAGAAAACCCTTTGAGAGGAATTGGGGAATTTGGGAGATTGATTTTGGGAATGGGTATATTTAGGGGTAAAAGTAGGTTACAAGGACTAATTTATAGGCAAAACGATGTAGTATAGGAATTAGGGGTATAAGAAAAGACCAAAACATCATTTAAAATATCTATAACCCTAGAAATTCCTATGAGTCATACTGGTCAACCATAGGTCGAGTGACTAGGGATAAAATCAAAGGAAAATTCAGTGACTCATTCATACGGACTGTCTAAATTCCTACGGTCTGTAGACCCCATACGTAGACCTCAACTTTTTACTCAAAATTTCATCAAGTCTGGGACTTTTCTACGGAACATTTCTACGGTCTATAGTCCTTTCGACGGACCGTCCTGGTCAATCATATAATGGGTTATTGGGGCTTAATTTCTAAAATCTTAACTTGGGTTCTATGCTTCACTTCCTACGGCCTGGGGACTTCCTATGGTCCGTAGGTTGGACTCGTAGACCACTGTCTCAACTATTTTTTTTTGCAAATTTCTCCTTAATTAAACTACGAATTTTCTCAGTTTTCTATTCTTCTCTTCTTTAAAAACTCTAGTGTAATTTGCAGTTGTTGAGTGGGTTCAAAGTTCATTGGAATTGGAACACCTCCTAACTTACATGTTTATATATATATATATATATATATACCTTAACAACATGAACTCCCTAACTTGAATATTAAATTATTATAATACCCAAACTAAAACCACTCCATTTAGTATATGTTCTATATTATATTAAAAGTAGTCACATTGTCATAGTGAAGGTTGTGACTTTTCTAATGAGTTGTTACTTTTCCAAAGAGTTGTGACTTATTCAAAGGGTTGTGACTTTTCTGACGAGTTGTGACTTTTTCAAACGGTTGTGACTTTTATGATAAGCCACAGTTAGCACCTATTCGTACTAACATTTGTTGACTATAAGTAGAGAGATTTTCTCTCATTTTTAAACTACGAATATTTTAAGATTGCTACCCTTCTTCTTCTTGAAGAACCTCAAGTGTGATTTACAACCATTGGTATCATACAAGCAAGGGTTAGTGAACAAATTGTAGCAATCATTTTTTTCTCTAAGCACACTAGACTTCAAGTATGGTTAAAAATATTATCAAATGTGAAGATGATGAGGCGTTATATATTTTCATGTATACGAAAGTTGCAAATCATAGTTAGGTTAATTTTTTCTGCAATTTTTGGTATATTTTCAAGAGATTAATGATTTTTACCCAAACTATATTTTTTCACATAAGTTAATTTTATTTGTTTTTTCTTCTTTATTAATTGCAATCCTTGTAATATTTTGATTTACTTTTTTTTGAACTATTCATGAGTTAAACTCAAACTGTAGTTTATGGTTATTCATCCACTCACTATCTTGTACCAATGATATTTGAAGAACGTACAAAACAAAACCTTTTTTCTCCCTAAATTTATATTTGAAAATAATTTTTAACATTCATAATTTGAAAATAATTTTAATTGATAGTGCTTTGCGTTGATAATAAATATCAGTCCAATTGAGTGATCATTCATCAACATAATTTTAAAACATTAACAATAATTAATTTGAGATATACATACAACACACATGTTCTACAACTAATATATATATATATATATACACTAGACGGGCGAGCACGGCCCCAACATGTTGAGTTTCAATGAATTGTTTTCATAGTTACTTTTAGATTGTATTTTTTCTGCGTTCATCTCTAGAGCGGTGTCATACTCAATAATTGATCATGTGGTAAAACTATAAAATTATTTGAAACAACTTAAAAGAAAAATGACACATTTCTTTATAACTTGTGAATCTAGAACATTGAGGCGATCAAAAACATCCAAAATCAGCATGACTACCCTCCTTACTTCTTAAAGAGTGATCACTACTACTGTAAAATGTCTTTGTATCCTGAATCAAGGCATATCAATAAGGGACCGTTTGATTGAGAACATATTATCCTGAGATTTATTATTCTGGGATTAGTTATCCGTCCATATATAAGGGATAATTTATCTTATCACTATGGTATAAATGGTGGGGTAAGTTAATTTTATCCATATACTATATTTTTCAATCTCAGGACTATTTATTTATATCTTTCACACCAAACGACCCCTAAGTATTTTAAGCATCGAATAATGGATAAATTAAAAGTTAATAGTTGTTCACCATAGGATTATCCAATTTATAGATTATTCAACATAGGACAATGAAGCAACCATTCTGCACAAAATGTCAATGTCTGTGCACATACCAAACTATGATGAAAATGCCATATCATTCAATTTACGGAAAAGGACCAGTTATATGTGAATAATTTTTAAATATTTTTATATTCATGTCTATCACAATCATAATGGAGATAACCAATTTCACTATTCATGTCTGCCACAATAACATAAGTAGGTAATCGAGATAGTCAATTTCATGAACTTTCAGTATGTCATATTTGGACCGAAACATAGTAATTGTAAAAGATACTTGTTTGCTTAATTATATCAATGAGCTTAGAATAAAATTCATCCGATTTAGCAAATTATAATTCTTTTGTGGACCAAAATACTAAAAATAAGAAGAAAATCAAGAATGGGTAAAAAAATTTAGAAAGGATTCAAGAGAAAGAAGAAGAAAACAAAATACAATCACCCATGTATGATACAACCCAAGGAAAAGTTAAAACAGAGAAATAATCAAACATACTTGATAGAACTAAAATTTGAACTTCAAAAAGATATTGTTACTTGAACTGTATTTACTCTTTCTCCGTGTTGAGTTTTTTAAATTATGGTGGGAAATTGCAACAATGGCAAAGAGTAAATTTATTAATTTTCTCTAAATAGAGAAATAAAATAAAGAAAACACCAAAGAAATTAAGAAGAGACTCAAATTAAGAATGACAAAACACAATTTTGATGGTAGTTTCTCTACAATTTCAAGAGCTTCATTAGACAACTTCATAAAGAATAGTCTAGATTGTGATATGGAGAAGGTGGGAATGAGTTAACTATTGGGAAGACAACTGTACTAAGTAACATCACGTGATTTTATGAAAAAAGAATCACTTTGTCCCTTGAAACTACAAATACACCCTTATTTGTGTGCTTGGTAGAATTGTACCGTACAACTTTTGGAGTTGTGTTCGTCGATCACAAATTCCACTTCTAAATAAAGATATATATATATAGATTGTGTGTGTATAGAAAGTTGAAGATAAGAAAATTGTAGTTCACATTTCAGAATTGATAAAATAAATAGTGATAAACAAAGATGAATTATTATAAAATTGTGATTATAAGTACAGTAACGACTTGAATTGAATATTATGAGTAGGTCACAAGGAAGGAATTTGGCCTCTGTAACTTTTCAGATAGTAACTTGAAAATTCTCGGCTAGGCCAGCCTTAGATAGGATCCGGGTTATATGAGGTCTAGGTCCATATGGTAAAGGGTGAGGTATTTTGTGGAGATATAACTGATGTATACTTATATCTAAGACATTAAGGAAATGTGTTGTGTTGTAGAAATGACCTATTTTTGTATGTTGAGCTGCTGAACTTTCATCGATCTTGCTATAGTGGATGGCCTCTCGCTTAAGCAGTTCTCAGACCTCTATAGCAAGGTAAGTTATCACTATAGCATCGTCACTATAGAGAGGTTGGCGTCACTATAATAAGGGAATCAAAATTTTGCACAAAAAACTGCCCAAAATTTCTATTTTTTTAATTGTGTTCTTGAGACACAAATAAGTGTGATTTTGAGAAGCTTGCATTAATTTTCCCACGAAAATCACAGGTAAAGGTCACAATTCAACTCCTCGATCTTGTTATTTATTTCTAAAAACTAGGTGGTTAATATTGGGAAAAGGTTTTGAGCATGATTTCATGGTGGGAAGGACCTTAAGTTGGGGAAAGAGATCTCATGTTGGCCGAAGTTGGGATTTGTTAGTAATCTGGGTAAATTAATAGGCCATTTCTGATTCATTGTTTATTCTAGGCCAAGAACAAGCCAAGACCCTTCGCAAGGGGAAAACTCAGGCTATTTATAGTTTTCAAGGGGCTTGATTTGAGGTAAGTGATGGTTGTATGTGTAACATCCCGCCTTAAAAAGAGTTAAAATTAGAAAGAACTAATTTTGAAAGAAGCTAATTTGAAAATTTTCAAGTTTTGCTTAAGTTGTGAGTTTTGGTTCAAATTCAAATAGCCATAACTTTCAGTATAGGATGAGTTAGGTGGCCCATAAGATATCAAATGAAAGGTATTGGAATCCTATTTCAAACGAAATTGAGTTTGCTAAATTTCGAGCTCGTATGAGGGAGATATGCCCGTTTGAAGTTAGCATGTCCAGTTAAGGAAAGTTACCTGAAAATAATAGGGGTATTTTGGTCTTTTCCTTACCCCATCAACTTAAAATGAATTATGGTAATATTTAGGGGTCTAAACTGATTTGGTTCAGTTTTCACAATCCTAATTTACTCTAGGGTCTTAGAAAAAGAGTTCAAGAAGAGAAAATAGGAGAAAGGAGGGAAGATTCAAGGCGTTCATCAAGTTTTCTTGTGAATCAAGGATTATTTCACCAAGGGTTTAATCCCTAAGAGGTATGTTAGTTCTCATAGTGTTGGGTTCGTTCACCCACACGCCAATCATGCTATTTTAATGCAATTTCGTTCTCAAAGTTGACGGATTTGAGTTCTTGATGAGTTTTCGTGAAATTCCATTTGTAATCTTGATTGTTGGGATTTTGATGAGTTCTTGAGATAAAAGTTAGTGATTTGAGGGTTGTTTTGAGTAGATTATCGTTTACTTATGTTGGGTATTTGAATCTAAGTGAGTGGGGAAGAAATGATTCGATTCTAGGCAAGTTAGGGTCAGAAATCGAGAAAGAAATTCGTCGGGGTTTTTTGGGCAAGGGCTGGTGCGCCGCCCCACCAACGCATAAGCAGAGATGCTCTGTAGGACAGGGGTTGATGCCCTTCACCACTCAGTGTGCCAGGGTCGCCTGCCCCCACCCGTTCTCCATCGTTAGCCCGTTTGAGTTCTTTCAAAGGGTACCTTTACTCCCCTTTGATTTTAACTACTCTAAGCTACTTCTAAGCTTCTAGAAATCATTCATAACATGAATCATAACCTTGAATTCATAATTCAAATTCAAGAAAGAGTTAAGAGTCAAGTCTTGAGAGTTCTTCGAGTCATTTTAAGAAGTCTTTTTACAATCTTTTAAACTTGTTTTAAGACTTGAGCATTTGAGTTTGAGAAAGAGTAGGGTTGAGTTCATTTTTTTTAAAAATAATATATGGGAACTAAGTAATTCCAAGAGAAATGTTTTTACCTTTAAGAAAAGAGGAAACACCAATTTCCAAAAGAGTTCATGAGCAGTTTTGAGTACTATCTTTTTTAAGAGAAACCATTTTAGTAATAATCTCAAAGTTGAGGAAGAGGAAATTTTTTCTTTAAAACATATGAGCTAAGTTATATTTTGGGAGTAGTATTGAGCACTGATATGGGTGAGAGTTCTAACAACTCACAGCCCCCATAAACCATGTAGCCAATGTGGATAGAAAGGGTCATACTTTTTAGATGATTCGTTATTGGTTTTTAGCATAGACTAGTGGATCCACTTAGTTGAGGAGTTCTATACCCCGGCAAGGTATAAGACAGTTCTGGTAGTATGGGTGAGACGCTCTATCATTACATAACTCATAGTGATGGTTGTCGGTTAGAGAATCTCCCAAACATAGTTTATTTTTTGTATTTTTACATACAAACTGAGTTATATTGTATTTTCCAATACATTGAGTTGTTATCTACTGTTTTTAAAAGCTTTTCTTTATAGTGCACTATTGTTATTGCTTTATATTGAATTGAGTTGAGTTGAGATGAGGTAAGTTGTTTCTTCAGTTCCAGTTCAAGCTTATGTCATATTTTAGAGTTCCCCTTGCATGCTCGTACATTTCATGTACTGATGCCATTTGACCTGCATATTTTATGATGCAGATATAGGGAATCATGATCATCAATCGGCGTTTCGTTGATCTAGTCGAGTTCCCGAGTTTTTTGGTGAGCCTTCTTACTTCCGAAGGATCCCTCATTTATTTTCTGTTATTCAGTTTGTTAGGATGATTGGGGTCTTTTCCTGACATCCCTCATAGTAGTAGATGCTTCATAGATAGATAGACAGTAGTTCATGAGTCATTTTCATTTCCATTGTTTATGCGAGACTTGAGTTGCCTCTTTGGCTAGTTGGATGCTTATTTCTAAATATTCTGAGTTTAAGTATTTGAGACTTTTAAGTTAAAGCTTTCTTTTGAGTTCATCTTATGTTGAGTAAGTCTTCCACTGAGTGTTGAGCCAGGCCAAGGGTTCGCTTGGGGCCAGTAATGATTCTCGAGTGCTGACCGCACCCAGGGTGTAGGCTCGGGGCGTGACAGTATGCTCCCAAATTATGTATATATGAATATTTATGGATTGTAGTGTCATATTGTCCAATGTATGATAGCAAGCATATGGAATTAACTTGTTATTGTAATTTGTGAGCTTAAGTGGCCTGGTTCATTATACTATTTTATTATGCATACTTGTTGTGTTATCTGATTATACATGCTTGATGTGCTTGTTGGTTGTCTCATGTACCACGCTGGTAGAAGATATTGTTGATTGTCTCGGATACTACACCTAATATGATTAAATACGGTTGGCTCGGATACTACAACTGGTATGATACTAGAGTTGGGTTTAAGTTTTGTGAGAGGACCAAGTATGAGTTTGAGGTTCTATGAGAGGACCGATATTTGTATTATGATCATGTGGAACATGTTTATGCGTGGTTTGTTCTTGTATTGTTGTTCATGTCATGTGATTGAAAGTCTAAGTGTGGTTGGTAATTGTTTTTATATCGTGTATTGCTTGTGATTACTATTTAGTAGTTAACTGCTTAAATATATATGTTAGGCCGGTTGCATGATCCTACATGTACACAGTGGTTTTGTACTGACATTGCACTTGTTTCTTTTATTGTTGAGTGCACCAAATCTTCTAGTTCGAGACCTCAGTTGAGAGACATCTGATTTCGAGTCTATGGGTGAGCTTTGTCTTTCAGGCTTCCATGGATTTATCTACATTTTCTTGTCCATGTGTTCGGACATGGACTATTGACTTTAGTTATGTTTAGCTTTAGGGGTGTATCCTAGTTGGTTTATTTTAGAGTTTTGTATGGAGACTTTCAGTTCTTTGGGGTATTTCCACATTGGTTGTTTTTAGATGATTGAGTTGCGTTTATGGAGACTCAATTCATTTATGTCTAACCTATTCTCTTATTTTATATAATATACTTGGCTTTGATTAAATGGTGTTGGGTTGGTTTCAGGTTTAGCTGGTTCTCCCACTAGGTTTTTTAGTGTTAGTGCCACTCATTACCGTCGGAGTTGTTACAAGTACTAATAATTTAGACAAAAATTAAATAATAGTTTACATATATAAATAAAGGATATTATTTTAAAAAATATTTATTTAATAAAATACTTATCAAAATGAGATATAAGTCGGTCAAAATTGTGTGTCAACAGTATGGATTGCATAAATCTAATTTTTATTTAAACTCTAAATATAAGTGCTTAAACTAATTAATATTCTTTTCCAACTTTCAAAGAATTGTTGACTAGTTGCATTGAATTTTTAATTTACCCAATTCTTTTAGATTTAAAATTTAATGATTGGATTCACTTGGCAAGTTGGTATACCACTTATGTCTTATAAATATGATGACTTTTACTTTGAATCAATATACAAAAATAAAAAGATCAACATTGAGATTCGAGAGATAGTGACTTTGTATAAAAGATGCAGAAGGAATCAACCATTGTATTCATTCTTCTTTGGGTGTTCATTTGGCTCTGTAAAGTTTCTTCTCCTTTTCCCCTCCTCTTCTCTTTCCCTCTACCTCTCCCTCTATCCCTCTCATTATCTCTTCTTATATGGTATGTAAATAAATTTTCTTCTTTATACACACACACAGTTGCACACACGCGCACACACACGCACACACACACGCGCACACACACACACACACACGCGCACACACATGAACACACCCCACACACACATACACACACACACACACACACATATATATATAAAGGTTAACATTTGGGATTTGTATTTGATTTTTTATATGTTTACCTATTGACCCATATTATTATCGTCTGTTTCAAATATATTCTCTCCCAATAACATTTTTTTTATCATAGAAGAATGAGTCTGATTTGATTGATTTGGTGGAATCCAAGTAAGAGTATTTTTGGATATTAACTTATTGTCCTTCGTTATTAAAATAGTGGTAGTAACTTGAAGAAATTATATATGTTTGATTTCTATGTATTGTCAATGAATTTACTTGAACTAATGACATTAACATTTATTTTTATTTTTGATATAGGTTAACAACCATGTATAGTATTCGGAAAAGATCAAAAATGTCAAACAACAAAAGATTGTGCTCGTTCTTGTCAACTTGGAATTCCGACTTGTTCTGATTGAATTTGTGGATGTATTGAGGGAATAAGAAGGAATGTTTCTTTTAAGAAAGACAATATTTATTTGGGTAAATGTTCTTGTGGATGTAAACCACATTGTGTCCTAGGATTTTGCACATGTCCTTGTTGTTGAAAGCAAAAATTAAGACATGTTTGAGGTTAAGATAATACTTATCTTATTATAATGAAAACTTAGAGAATATTTAATCTTATTTTAATAAAAGCATAGTCTGCCAATTTGATATTTTCACTTCCTCCAATTCATACTAGGAAAAATCTATTGTGATAGTTATGAGCATATGTGAATTTAAGAAATCCACTAATTATTTGTGAATATTTTATTTGATTATGAATACAATTATTATCATGAAGAATTATATTAGCACATCAATGAAAATCATAAACTTTATATTTCTAGGTTCACCTCTAAATTCGTGTTACAAATCCTAATATACTAAAAGTGTCGTGCCTTTGATCTACACTGTAGGTGTGGCTGACATTCAAAATTAGTTATGATCCAAGAAATCGTTGGTCTAACATACTATAAAACTGAACACTGAATAATGTGGAAGCTAATAATAATAATAATGAGCTAAAATGATGATGTCACAATCCAAACCACCATGAATACTACCCACATTAATACATCTATAAACGAACCAATGCATAACATCCTAACTCATGCAACATCTAACAATTCTAGCCAAAATATATTGGCAAAAAATTAACAAGTCTAAGTCACAAAATAAATCATAAAATAGTGGAAGTCTAAACTATTACATCTTCAAAATTCGAAAGTCATCGTACTAAACCATCTAACTAAAAAGTTTAAGAGTAAAAATATATGTAGATTAAGTAATAGTATTAATGTTCCAAAAAGAATGACATAAGAATGAAGAAGATTTTTGGAAGCCCGAATAGAAATAGATGACTCTCAGATTTGGAAGTAGTAATGCTAAATACAAGGTCTCCTAGATTCCTTTAGATCAGAATATGAACTCAAAAAAGGTGCAAGACGGCCCGAGGTCCACCCTTGGTGGGTGTCGCCCTCCCTCTACCTCTACCTTCAAGATGGCCTGAGCTCCACCCTTGGCGGATTTTGGCCTCCCTATGCCTCTACCTCTGCCTTTGACCACTGGTTTTGCCACTAGAATTGGTACTCTGGATCTGTTTCACCTAGTATCAATCATTAGAGTGAAGGACTGTTATGAACCAAAGTATACCCTAGATGTGACATGGCGTAAAAGACCCCGAGAGTTTGTACACAAGCCACTTAGCATACATCATATAAGATAATAGAAAATCAAGAGATTTTAAAAGACAGTTTTAAAACATAAAAGTTTATGAAACGTAGTGGAAGTATAACATAGTCTCAGAGCCATCTAGTACATCAAGAGTGATCGGGACGTAACCCATTAATCAGATACAATACTGAAAATAAGTAAAGACAATAAGCAATAAAGCTCGGTCCTCGAAACATGAGGACTCACCAATATTCAACTCTACTATAGTGAACTCTAGCCACGGGAATGCGATCCTGGGGCGTCAAACCCTACATTCTTATAAGAATGTAGGCAAGAGTATGTGTTAGTACAAAAATGTACCAAGTATTATAACAATTCATAAAAGTATAAAATCATGCTAAAAGGACCTTTTTGTGACATGCAATGACCAAGCTCAATCAGGAGGAAAAAGGGTTAGAATACATAAGTCATAAAACATAGTCAATGCAAGCTAACATCTTTAAAACATTCGTGAGATACTTATAGAAGTAACCTTAGTTCATTCTTATGGGAGATTTACCTTAACCAATATTAAGACCATGTGAGTTATTAACATGGAATCTAGTGTCTTCCCCACACCGAAAAGGGGTGTCCTTCTTGCCAAGGTAGGACCATGAACTTCTAGCTCACGTGGATCTAAAAGCTAATGTCTATCTAAGAAAATCATCCTATGGGGGCACATAGGTATGAGATAAGGAGATTGCTACTAGAAACCCAAACTCAAGCTACAGGAGAGCTTCCATCTCAATATCCTCTCGGTGCTAAGCGTAATCCCACATAATAGTCATTATATTAACTTGTCTCATTATCCATGGAAAGGCACATCAAATAGCTAATCCAATCTAAAGTCATATTATCATCCATGGAAAGGTACAATTAAGCAACCAATCCAAGTTAGAGACATCATTAGAATAGCTCCTAAATCTTGATTCATTTTTTAGTTGGGAAAACCTTTCAACTCTAAGAATCCTTTATTTGAGAGACCCCTTTCACAATCATGCTTTCATGTGTATGTGAGAAATACTTTCACAACAACAACAGTATGGATGCTTTATTCTCAAAGCAACTTAAATCATATTTCATAAAGAACGTGCATATCTTCATAAACTCATCTTTCATGATTCAAAAGCTTTATCATATAATCAATTCTATAAAACATGGATTTCACATGGGTTCATGGGAATTCAACTTAGAAACATGCAATTTCTTCAATTCATGCATAAAAAGGCATAAAACAATTAATTGGAGAACCCCTTCTGATTTGAACCACCTAACGACCCTTTTGACGACCCATCAACATCACTACAGGCCATCTCGGCATACTTCAAGGTGAAGCCTGCTTGGGGTAGGTTCTGGAAGACCTCACGAGCCCATTAATGGACCGTGGCCCCTTCACGGACTGTCTAGGGCTCTGTGAAGGGTTCTATGGTCTACTTTTGTTCTCTTGACTAGCTTGCTTAATCCCTTTCTAGCCTTTATCTAATCCGAGGTGTTACAAGGGTGTTAGATACAAATTTGGATCGCCATATTCCACTAGAATAAAGTCATAACATGAAGAAGAAGGAAAGATGAGAAGTTTCCTAAAGTCTTGTAGCTTCTTGAAGAAAAGTACAAACATCTCTATACCCTGACCCAGCGTGACCAACACCCACACTAACCCACCCACCTTATTTGTCATACTGCAAGGCTACCCCATTGACGTAAACATGAGACCTAGGATCACGAGTGACCCCAAGCTAACCTGAAGATGGCATATCATAAGCATACTACAAGATAACTGAATAAAACATACTATGCGGAAGCTTAAAACAATAATTAACTGAAAATGGTGAATACCCAAAACTGATCTGATTATATTAATTACAATGAGTTTAGTGATACTGAGCAATCACTCAAAAACTAAAGCTGAATCTAATACCATGTCTGAAAAATCCTCTAACATACTAGAGTTGCTGGGACATGTCCCCAGCTAACTCTAGCAAAACTAAAACTGAAATAAACGACTAAATATAGGAAATATGTCTGTTGTCCTCGAAGTATGATGACTCACCACTAAAGCTGCTGAAGTGGAGATCGGGAACCGATCTATGCTTGATCTGGATGCTGAGTACCAGAACCTACATCATGAAAGGATGTAGCGCAGAGTATGCATCAATACGTGGAATGTACTGAGCATGTAAGATATAGAATATAGCTAAACAAAGCGTAACTGAGTAATGACATAACTTAATATGAATGTAAATACTGCAATATGCTGAAAAGCTAAACTGAATGCAATGACCAAGTACTAAATCATGAATAAGACATGCTGACAGAATACCAAAGTATACCTGAAAACCTGGTCAAATGCACTAAAGTCTGACTGTGGGAGCTACTATTAACCGACATAAAATCATATGAGCTAAACGTGGAATCCGATGTATATGCCTCATTGAAAGGACCAAATATACCTTTCCAAGGGTATAAAGGCATGACTGGCGTGATCACTAAATTTGATGCCCAATAGAGGGGACTTATACTCCTACGGGGGCACGTAGTTCTAGGACTATACGGGTACGCTGAACCCTAGTCTAACTTGGTGTTAAGCCTACTTCCACTAGGAATGTGTACAGTACAACATAACTGAAATATACTGGATAACTCAATTTTCTGACATGCTAACTAAGAATGCAACATTTAAGTACTGACAATGATATATTCGAAATCTGAGGCATGTATATCTGTTTAACTTACCTAGCAAGTGTAATTCGTGAACTTAGAGAATCTACACAACTAGGGTTCTGAATTTCATGCAAAGAACTAAACAACGATTTCACGAAAACATAATAATCTAATTAAGAATACTATAACAGCTAATTCACAACAATTTTGCAAGGTCATAGAAACCCTAGGTCTAAACATGATATAGAAAATCAAGAATATGACTGAATTCTAGGGACCTAGTGGAAGAAAGGAATCCACTAGTGAAATCCCACATACTTGGTGATGAAATTCACAGAGAAATCTTTCGATTTTGGGGATGGAACTGAAGAAAACTTGTTGCGTTCTTAGAGAGAGCTTGGTCAACTGTCTCTCTCTTTTTGCTCTAGGTTTGGTGATTTTTTTGGAGAATGATCGATAAGGGAATGGTCTGATTAAGGTACTAGGCTTAAACTGACCATAACTACGTAGTTTAGAGGTCCAACACATAGGGGAAAGGACCAAAATAACCCCACTTAAAATATGACGGAGCAGGATGATGGACCGTCAATAGGACCACGGTCCGTCTGTGTCGTGGTTCCTAGGCCAGTGACTACTGGTTTCTTGGTGGTCCAACCACGAACCCTACCACGACTCGTCGTCAAGACCACGGCCCGTGGAGGGTTCCATGGTCTGATGCCTGAGCTTGGTGGGTTCTACCTGACTCCGTGGTTCCTTTCACGATCCATGAACCTTGTCGTGGTTCACTATTTTTTGGTGTTTTTCTTCTACAACTTCTAATTCTGATTTTCAAGGTGTTATAGTATTCACATAAAATCTTGAAGATCATTGCAACTTTTGGTTACTTCATCCTCGTTTTGTTGTTGCTAATTTTCATCATCACTTCTCAAACTTTGTAAATAGTATGAATGTGAAGTGTCATTGCCGATGGTTTTATACGAGAGGAATGAAATAGAGAGAGAAGATGGAAAGGGGAGACATGGATACTCATTTTTAGGAGAGAGAACCTCCATTTTTGGTGGTTTTATATGAGATCGGTTGGGATAAGAGAGAGATGAAGGAGAACGGGGCTGAGCATGATAATTCTTTGTTGGAGACGGTGGCCGAGTAGAGAAGAGGGAGAGATAAGGTGGTGGTTTATTTGGAATCTTTCCCGCTCAAAAAAGATGGAAGAGAGGAGATGATACAATGATCCTTCATGTTATTTATGTGTTATTGCCATTTTTCACCGTTTAGATCATTCTTATAGAGATCCCAAGTAACTTATGACTTCCTAAGACTGAGACTGATAGTTTAGTCACTTGGTTGTTTGTATAAATTCTATGTAACTTTCCATGTTTTGGAGTTTTTGAAACTTGAACGGTTGACTTCGGTCAAAAGTTTAGAAAGACTGTCCAAATGCAATTTTGAGGGTTTCATTAGCTTTGGAACATCGAGTTTGATTTATAAGTACTTTCTGTGTGGATCGTGAGGTTTTTAGGCTAATTCTGAGCTTTCTTGTGGAATTTGACTTAAAATAAAGCTTGAGTGTGAGACCCACTTTTTCATTTACAAAGGGTTACTACACTTGGTCATGTCATTTGGGTGGACCTTTCCGTGATCGTAAAAAGTAGTTGACATGTGTTGAACATATTTGGTCTTTGTGGTCGCGGGAGTTGACCTTTGTGATCACGTAAGTCATTTGAATAGTGGTCTACGATCAATGCCACAGACCTCGCATTCGTGAATAAGTAACATGTCTGGCTTTTGAAAGGCTAACCTGCGATTATCTTCTTTTTCAAAGTTCAGAATTTCATATCTTGAACTACAAATCTCCACATTGGGTGAATTCATATCATGATTGTCCAGAAAGCTCGTGGGTTTGTGTTGGAGTGATTGGGGATTGTCGGGGACCTCTCATTTGAGGTAAATTATATCCCGAATGGGCTTCCCAACCATTTCTTTTAAACTTAATTTTCTATTTACATGCATATGGTTGATTCACTTCTTTCTTAGCCCCAAATTATGTTCAATTTTTGGACACAAGTTCGAGAAGCTTAACTGGACCATTTGACAGAGTCAAATCCATGAATTTCAGTGCGAGTCCTACATTTCTATTTTGACTTGAATTTTTGTTCATCTTCGATTAATGTGTTTTTGGTGTCTAAATGATCGTGTTGATGTTGTGATCTTATTTTCAATATTGTGGCAATGTTTAGAGGTCATATAGAAGGGAAACAATCTAAAAATATGAATTAGAAGCGTGCATAGTCTACTTTGAGAAAGGCAACAACTTTCTGATTTTTAGATTGAGCTTGAGAATATAAATACATGTTGATTTTTGTGACTGGGTTGGGTACATAGTGGATCATGCTTAATTACTTAGAAATCACGTTTCAAGTTTATTTCAGGACTTGTTTGCAAGTTGTTTTCCTTTATTTCGATCATTCTTTCCTTGTGGTATGTGTTGAGCTTGTTTTGGATATTGTTGGAGACAAGTTTGGCCTTAGTCTCGGTATTGACTAGTGCTTGCCTTAGACTTGCTGATTTTAGATTTGATAGGCCTTTGTTTTGCTTTGACGTCATTTTGGATAACTTATCTCCTTTCAGATTGATGTAACAGACTCGGGTCTGGTAAAATGAACCTTAGATTAGGTGATAACTCAGCTCCAATGTCCCTTGATCCATACCTTTTCTACTGCCCTAGTGATATACGGTTGCACATTAGGCTTTGTTCGACGGTTTGGGATTTGATTCAATTCGAGCTGGGAGTATGGTATTAGTTACCTTGGTATGGACGTCGTTCCACAGTGGTGTCGTGATGATAATTAGGCATGGTATTTTTCAACACCCTATTATAGTCATAGATTCAAGGTCTAGTCCTTGATCTTTTGCCGCAGTCCATGATTCAGGCTCTTTCACCTCTAGGTAGTTGATACCTATTGGCTTGATACTATTTGTTACTTTTAGAATCCTATCCATGGGTCGTTGGATGGGCTACCCACTCTTTGGTTCTTTTGGAGTCCTATTAATGGTTTGGGCTACGTACCCTTTGGGTTTTGATGATCTTATTGGTTACATTCAGAGGCTATCTGTGGTTCAAGGTTCAGGCTACACACTCTCCGACTCTTGACTTAGCGCGTTCAGTTCTTAGTAGATATAGCTATTCTATGTACCCATCAGACTTTTGGGGGTCCATTCAGATTCTTATTTAAACTTGCACATGAGTGTTTCTTCTGGGCTTATGGGTCTAGTAAGGTTTTAGTTCTCTAATTACTTACTTCATATACGTTCTTTTCTACACTCGTGTGCATTTATATTAGATTTCCAATTTTTGACCTCTTTTGTGTTTTAATTACTGTTTTCCATATTGTCTTAACTTTTCTTGCTTAGTTGGGCTATGATGCCTATTGTTTATATATTGTTTTGGTACTCATGTTACACTATGCATCTATTTTGTGATGCTGGTCTGGACACCAACTATCAACCTTGAGTTTGAGCCATCAATTGCTGTATTCGGAGGCGAGGGTGAGCACATGGAATTATGAATCTTACTTGTCTCCATATGTATTTTTAACTAGTCTTTTGTATTTTGAGATAAGTCTATTGTTTTCATCCACTTTTGGGACTTGTAATCTTTTTATTTAGTGGCTTTGTACTCGTGACTTCCATGTTCTTGGAGGGATCTTTTGGATTTATGTATATTTATGTTTTGGTTCCTCCTATTTCTCTTGTTAATTATGTTAAATTGCTTATTCTTATTTCGTTTCTACCCTTATACCCATTATTTGACGTTCTGAGTCACGGGGTTGCTATGGCTCTGGAGAGCTTTAACATTGGTCTAGAGATTGTCCCCGACGTGGGATGAATGCACCTGATCCACACCTAGCTAGGCTAGTGGCAGCAACCCCAGCTAGAGGCGGTGTAACACCTCGATCTTAGCAAAAGCTAATTTTAGAAAGGACTAAATTGGAAAGAGCTAATTTGAAATTTTTGCAAGGTAGACTTCAATTGTGAGTTATAGGTCAACTTCAAATGATTATAACTTTCAGTACAGGATGAGTTAGGTGCCCCATAAGGTATCAAATGAAAGATCGTTGAATCCTCTTTCCAGCGCCACCAAGTTTGCTAAATTTTGAGTTCGGATGAGGGAGATATGCCCATTTGAGTTCAACTTGTCGGATTAAGGAAATTCATCCGAATTAAGGAGGGGTATTTTTGTTTTTTTCCGTACTCCACTAGCCTAACTTGGTACTCATGTTACACTATGCATCTATTTCGTGATGCAGGTCTAGACGCCAGCTATCATCCTTGAGTTTGAGCCAACAATTGCTCTATTCGGAGGCAAGGGTGATGACATGGAATTCTAAATCTTACTTGTCTCCATATGTATTTTTTAGCTAGTCTTTTGTATTTTGAGATAAGTCTATTGTTTTCGTCTACTTTTGGGACATGTAATCTTTTTACTTAGTAGCTTTGTACTCGTGACTTCCAAGTTCTTGGAGGGATCTTTTGGATTTATGTATATTTATGTTTTGGTTCCTCTTATTTCTCTTGTTAATTCTGTTAAATTGCTTATTCTTATTTCGTTTCTACCTTTATACCCATTATTTGACGTTCTAGGTCACAAAGTTGCTATGTTTATAGTGAGCTTTATCATTGGTCTATAGATTGTCCCCGACGTGGGATGATTACACCTGATCTACACCTCGCTAGGCTAGTGGCAGCAATCCCAGATAGAGGCGGTGTAACACCTCGGTCTTAGAAAAAGCTAATTTTAGGAAGGACTAATTGGTAAGAGCTAATTTGAAATTTCTGCAAGTTAGACTTCAATTGTGAGTTTTAGGTCAACTTCAAATAATTATAACTTTCAATACATGATGAGTTAAGGTGGCCCATAAGGTATAAAATGAAAGATTGTAGAATCTTCTTTCAAACGCCACCGAGTTTGCTAAATTTTGAGATCGAATGAGGGAGATATGCCCATTTGAATTCACCTGTCTGATTAAGGAAATTCATCCAAATTAAGGAGGGGTA